>SNQJ01S0089126.1:30370-56102 GCA_010110895.2 Picea sitchensis | reverse complement strand
TATAATCTAGACCATGTCCATCATACAACATTCCTTTCCTTTTTAATTTTGTACCATATTTTTGATGTGTTTCTCTTGTAACTATGGTCATTCTTTTCTTACTGAAAAATAAGTCTGAAGGAGGCATTTCTTCGGCTAAAATCGGAGTAAATTCCTCTATAAATATGACTTTGGCATTGGGATTTCCTTGAATCAACTGTAAAGGTGTTAATGACATAATGGGGCTACCTATCTCTGTGGATCTATGTTTCTTTGTTGTGTTGGTAGCCGATATATCCCTAAGTTTAGTCACATGGGTTTCGGTTACTTTGTCACCTGAATCCTCTGATCAATTTATCAGCTCGTGCTATAGAATATTGAACATTTGTGTTCATGATTTCACGGTATCTATGGCTCTCAGTGAGGTGTCTAAGAGAACATCTATGTTCGGATCCATGCTCTCACCATATTCTTTAGCCATTTTCCGTGGTGCCATGATATTAATGAAATCAAAACTGTGTTACTTATTACAAGAGAATGTGTGAGCTTATTCAGCTGGCTTAAAACTTGTTATTCTACGAGAATGAAAATATAATTCAAAATCCAATATTCTTATTCACCTTAAGCGTATTGATTTATGAATACTTTTACTAACGAAAAAATCATCTACCTTAATGAATAAATCTTGGCAACGATTTGCAATCTATATTGAAATCATTGCCATTTATTCGTGATTAATGCCATAAATATTGGTGGTTCGTGATCGGGAACTTGGATGAAACAGGTTTGAAAATTCTCAAATCGTGAACTAGTGAGAAATTAATTATGAGATAATCTTGTTTAAGATATTAATTAATCATGTTTAACATTAAACGTTTTCAGGTATTCAGTCTTCGGGATTTTAATGAGTAGCTCGAGATAGAATCCTCGAAACTCAAAACCGTGAAATGATTAATTATCTGATAATTGTTTTTAGTTTTAATTAACCCCTTTTAAGTTTGAAATGTTTCAGAATTTCGAACTTCAGATATTTCAAGATGTGAGGGATGATAAACGTCCTAACTTACGAAGTACAAACTTATTAACCATTTTTAACCGAGATTAACTTAATTAATTAAGATTTGACATTTCATGATTTTACCGCTTCGTGGAATTGAAAGTTAGTTCCATTCTTATATTCCCAAAAGGCTATTACCCATAGTGATGTGTTGAATATGATGTCATTTTAGATGAGGTGTCGAGGCTAGGGGGTGCCAAGTGTTAAAACGTACATGTGTACCATAACTCATGTCTTTCAAAAGTTGGTGAAAAAGTGATAATGGATATATTTGGGTTTCAAGCTTTTTAAAGTTGTGACTTGTTGAAACGTCCGAAGCGTGAAGCTCCGAAGTGGCCTCTAGTGACTTATCTCTTTAACCATTTGGAAGCTCCACAAATCCGAAGATATTTAGGATCATTCATTTAGATGGAAGACTTAATCAATGACGTATATCATGCAAGTATTATTCTTATTTAACCAGGAATGAAATTTATTTAAAGTCCAAAAGTATAGAAATATATATGTTTCAACATGGGATCCATCTAGGGATCGCGTCTCCCTACGAGGCGTGGAAGAACAATAGACTAAGTGACTTCGTTAGTTAAATGGAGTCATTGTTGTGTTTCGAGGGAACAAATTTGGGAAAATTATACAGAGAAAAATTAGACTTTAGCCGTGTCTCATAAAACTTTAAAAACACAATCAATTACTGATCTCAAGTTAGGCTATTAATAAGTTTCCTTTTTCTGAAACTGATTCTAGATTTGCTTAAGATAATAAAAAAAACTTTAACTGAACTATCATACTTCGGTCGATTTTTTTCACTTCAAGGAAAAGTAATTTTAATGATTTATTCAGGGAATCCCTGGTCGATATAGGATGCAAATATTATCGGAAAGAGAACTAGCTACTAGAGTATGTTTATACATGTACAACAACCTTACAGATATCTTAGATATTTCTTCACTGCCAACGAGCCTTTTCAGTACCCCAGTGAAGTTATCTACATCTTCCATTGAATTTCCTTTCACCACTTCAAATCGCATTTTTTCATTTTATTTCAGATGAGGGCAATCATTTTATGAATTTCCTTTCATCATCTCTTTTGGACAAAATTGGGGCAATCAATTTTACTAATTTCCTTTCACCATTTGTCTTGGACTAGATGGGGGCAATCAATTTATGAATTTCCTTTCACCATCTATCTTATATGTTTTATATATTTTTGAAGTGGGGGAAATCAACTTGTATGTGTCATATAGGGATGATATCTGCTTAAGATTTGACAATGAAGGTCTGTCAACAATGTTTTACTGTACTCTGAGCTAGATCTTTCTTGATCTTCAATACATCTTTTCCTATAGGGAATATTTTATTGGGAACTTTTATTTTCTAGGGATTTTCCTTGAGTAGGTTTATCAGTAAAAGTATGATAGAAGAGATAAAGTTATCAGGATTAGGGTAGACATACTTTCTTTAAGTTGGAATCAAAAGAACATAAATATTTTCACCTAGTCTTGTTTTAAAGATATGTTTTTAAGTTTTCAAAGTCACAGAGAAGTATTTTCTTTCTATGAAGATTTAAGGATAGGTTATGAAGATTCAAGGACAGGTCGTGAAAATCAAAATAGAGTAAAATCTCAGAGATAGGAAAAGTGAAATAGAACAAGGGATGAGAGGGCTTGACACAAAAAAATCTCACTTCCACACAGTCCTCTTTTCGATTACCAACTTCTCTTCTTTCTATTTTTATCTCATTTTATTTTTATTTGGAGCTTTTCAGATCTATACTTTTCCGATCTTTGATCAGGTGATTGTTTTTACAAGAGTAGAATTATGCTAAGATTTGATGAGATTTATTTTAGCATTTTAGATTGAAAAATAAGCATAGAAGTTCATACCTTGGATTTCATTTATATTTGCAACCTAACCAATTATTAATTCATCACCTGTTTGAGAGAAAAAAACTTATTCTGAAAACTAAGCATTGAATGTCGATATCTCCTTATTCCTCATCTTATGATAAATGTTCTGCGAAAATAAACAATCAGAGAGTTCCGCAAAATAGAAATGATATGCAATACATACATTTTATTTTTTTCTTTTCGCAGTATTAAATAAAACTAGGTTTATAAAAAGTAAAATTCAGGTATCCTATGAAGGAAAATAAAGTTGCAAAAGTAAACATATACAATGGTACTGTGAAACATTTTTATTGCATGAAATGTTTTAGATAACAACTATTTATAGGGGTGTCAAAAAATTTCCCGTCAAGATTCTCTGGTAGGAATGAATTCTTACCCTCTGTAGATGCAATCCTCAACGGTCCAAACCAGAGGTGATCAAACTTATCGTGTTTACTAGGATCTTCTTTCCTAACATCCCATTTCAAAACTAAATCACCAGGAAGAAATTCCCTGTATTTCTCTTTTTTGTCGAAAAGGGATTTAATATTATCTTAGTATTTTTGAAGTCTGACATCGGCTTCGGCCCTGTTTTGTTGGACTTCGATTATTTGTTTTATCCTCCTTAATACATCTTTTGGATCTTCATTAGTGTCTTGCCACAACTTTATTACTGGAAGAGATAGATTAATAGGGAGGACAACTTCGGTTCCATAAACCATTTGGAAAGGCGACATGCCTATTGATTTCTTAGTGCCAATCCGATTTGCCCATAAGGCGTACTTTAGGTGAATGTGCCAAACCTTTCTATTCTCCCTTAATACTTTCTTTATTATATTCATCAATATTTGTTTGGATGATTCGGCCAACCCATTTCCCTAAGGATAATAGGTTGTAGAATGTCCCAGCACAATGTTGTATTTTTGACAAAAACTTATCATTTCCATAGATTTGAATGCTTGGGTGTTGTCCGTAACTATTTTTCGGGGGAAACTAAATATGGATAGGATGTTCTCTTCCAAAACGTTTATAACTACCGAATCTATGGCATTTTGAGTTGGAATGGCCTCCACCCATTTTGTGAAATAATCGATAGAAGTTAAAATCCACTTATATTGGGCACTTGACTATGGGTGGATTTATCCTATGAAGTCTAGGCCCTATTGTTGAAAAGGAGTCTCTATCTTGACTGGGACCAAAGGTAATGCAAGGATATTTTGCTTGCCAGAGAACAGTTGGAAAGGGTTGTAGGCTCTAACTTTAGCATTGACATCGGTAAATATCTTTGGCCAATAATATCCAGCTCTTAGAATATTGTAGGTCGTGGCCCTCCAAGCATGATCTCCTCCACACACTCATTTGGGAAATTCATTTATGACATCCTCTATATCAAAATTTGTTAGACAACGTAGTAAGAAACCTAGAGGATCTTTCCAATA
This sequence comes from Picea sitchensis, assembly GCA_010110895.2. Classification (NCBI taxonomy): domain Eukaryota; kingdom Viridiplantae; phylum Streptophyta; class Pinopsida; order Pinales; family Pinaceae; genus Picea; species Picea sitchensis. The sequence goes on along the minus strand of SNQJ01S0089126.1, from coordinate 51,741 downwards.
CAGTTGTCCTTTGATGATACTGTATTTAACTACGTGTAGTTTCAACATTATTGCTTTTGATGGAGTCATATCGCTTGGACACTGAAGGGTAAGGAGATATGAAATGATATTGCGATACCAGTCATAGGAAGAAAATTTATCCTCGACATGGAATCTAGGGGTTTGATCGTCAAGTTCTCCTATGTATGGAATAGGTCCATGCAATTCCAGATGATTTATACCAAGTTCTCTAAAATTCAACTCTGCTAATATCTTCGCCAAACCCTGAACTTTGACGAACTTGGTTAGTTTTACTTCTAGATCGAATTCCTGAATTTTGGCTAACCACCGAACTCTTCTACCATCATTGTCTGGCTATACCAATATATCTTTAAAAGAGCTTGTTGGCACATAAGAAATTATTATGGAGTGCGGTAAATATGTCCTGAAAGATTTGAGATCTTTCACCATACCGTAGGATTAATTTTCCAATATATTATATCTTAATTTGGCGTCTCTGATACTTTTATTGAAAAACGTAATCGACTGCTCGAAACCTTCTTCATTCTTTTGGAGAAGTATTGTTATGATAGTATGTTCCAATACAAAAGAAAAGATCAGGAATTCCTTAGTATAGTGAGGACTAGCTAATACTGGAGCTTCACTTATAGCTTTCTTAACTTGCTCGAATGATGCTTTAGCTTCGGAATTCCATTTGATTTCATTGTCTTTCTTCAGCATATCTGTGATTAATTTGACAATATCAGCAAAGTTAGGGATAAACCTTCTCAAAAAAATTATTTTACCCAAAAAAGACTAGATTTCTTTTTTATTTTTAGGAATGTTTATTGTGTCAATAGCCTCGATTCACTTGGGATCAACCTTTATTCCATCTTTCGAAACCATATGACCTAGAAGTATTCCTTCTTGCATAGCAAAATGAGACTTTTTAGGGTTTAGAGATAAACCAAATTTTCGACATTTCTTAAAAGTTTGTTTGAGATGAAACAGATGTTTTGCATCAGAATTCGAGAAGACTGTTAGATCATCTAAGTAAATAATGACAAACTTATCTCTCTCACTGATGAAATATATATCCATTTCTCGTTGGAAGGTGGCCCCTACATTCATCAAACCAAACGACATTTTATCATACATGAAACTTCTCCACAGAGTAGTGAATGAAGATTTTTCTTTATCATCTTCATGGACAACAATTTGGTTATAACCTAAGAATCCATTGATCATCGACATTTCCTTTTCTCCAACTAATTTTTCCAGGACATGATCCATTTTTGGCAGTGGGTAGTTATCTTTCAAGGATGACCGGTTTAAATTTCTGAAATCCACACAAAGCCTAATTTCTCCACTTTTCTTTCTGACGGGTACCAGATTTGCTACCCATTCAGAATACCTAAGTGGGACAATAATATTTGTGTCGAGAATCTTATTGACTTCTCTTTCTATTATAGGTAAGAGGATAGGGTTTATCTCTCTCAGCTTTTGTCTAAAAGGTTTGATACCCTGTTTCAAAGGAATATTATGTGCAATCGCAGAGGCATCATAAGTTTTTAAATCATCATAGGAAAATGCAAATACGTCTTTGTATTGTTTAATAAATTTGGCATATTTGTTTTTCTCCTAAACTGGAAGGTATTTAGATAACTTGACTACCTTAGGTTCTTCTTTAGTTCCTATGTCACAGTCTTCAACCTACTCGGGTTGAGTTCATAGGTTAGATTTCAAGGGTATGTCATCTTTGTCAAACAACCTCTCTAAGCCTATCAGTCCTCTATGGATTTGATTGTTCTTAAGTACAAGAATTCAATGATTCATGATCTTTTCTTGGAACTTTTTAGGCTCTTCACCTTCTTTCATGATCCAGATAGGATCGTTCTGGTTCTCTTGGTCTATATGAGTCTTGGAGAATTCATCGACCATTTCTAGAATTTTTTTAATATGCTCGTCATCTTCAAAGATCTACCAGTGTTACACATTATTTGGGATTGAAGGTTTTTGCCTCATTTCTATATGATAATTTAGTTTTAGAATAGTAGGAGGCATAAAAGTCGTATAAGCTTTGGCCAAGGAGTCTGCCTATTGATTTTCCATTCTGGGAATGTTATGAATGTTAAATGACGATAAGAAATTCTCAATCAGATCCCAGGCACAATTTCTATATGACCTTAGCCTTGGATATTTTTCTTGATATTGCTGCATTATTTGTTCTACAATAAGTTTTGCATCACCATAAACTATTAGTTTTTCAATGTTTTGTTTCCTGACATCATCCAATCTAAAGACCAGAGCTTCGTACTCAAAGAGATTATTAGTATAATCTATTTCTCACTGTAACCTGTATGAAAAGGGAATGACATATTCATATCCAGGTGCAAAAAATAACAATCCTACCCCTGCCCCTTCCTAGGACGAAGCACCATCAAAAAACATTTTCCATACTCCTCTGTTATTTACACTTTTCTGTGTTTTTTCTATTTTTTTGTTTTCCTCTTTTATACAGTCATCAAAATCAATGTCTAATGATAAAGTACAATTTCCTAGATCCTGATTGACAGCATAGACTGGATAGTTGTTTGGGTTTTGAGGGTCACTTACAGTATATGCCAGTCTAGTCTCTTTGTATAGTCGAGTAAATTGTCCACCAAAAATTGAGATTGCAATGTATGTCATGTCCAGTTGAAGTGATCCACCATGTTTTGCGCCCCAAGACCTGGATAAAAGCATGCCATACTTGACAGGGACGTCAACAACGACTACATCCTTAAGAATACTCTTTACAGTAATCTATGTAATATTCACTACCAGATCTTTGATCATGCCCAGACACTTAACCTTTCTGGAATCAAAAGAATATAAGTCCTGATAAGGTCTAATCATTTCAAGGCCCAAATTTTCCATGATAACTTTAGGCATTAATTTGTGAGAGGCCCCAAAATATAACATGCAATTATGAAGTAAATGATCATGCACAGTTAAGGTAATATAAAAAGGATCTACATAATCCTTAGCATTTTCAATGTGCAGACCAAACATAATCGTAGGCTTTTCATCTTGTAAATTTATTACATCTACATAACATTCTACATCAGAAAAACTAATCATTTTAGCAATTTTTTTTTTATAAATTGGATTCTTAGAAAGCTCAACCAGAGGCATGGGGATTTTAATTTTATTTATTTCATTTTCTAAACTAAAACCTTCAATTTCTTTTTCGCTTTCTCTGGTTGTAGCTTGTGCTTCATTATTATCTGTTTTCTTGGTTTGTGTTGTTGGAGTTACTTCACAGACACCTAGGATTTANTGTGAGAGGCCCCAAAATATAACATGCAATTATGAAGTAAATGATCATGCACAGTTAAGGTAATATAAAAAGGATCTACATAATCCTTAGCATTTTCAATGTGCAGACCAAACATAATCGTAGGCTTTTCATCTTGTAAATTTATTACATCTACATAACATTCTACATCAGAAAAACTAATCATTTTAGCAATTTTTTTTTTATAAATTGGATTCTTAGAAAGCTCAACCAGAGGCATGGGGATTTTAATTTTATTTATTTCATTTTCTAAACTAAAACCTTCAATTTCTTTTTCGCTTTCTCTGGTTGTAGCTTGTGCTTCATTATTATCTGTTTTCTTGGTTTGTGTTGTTGGAGTTACTTCACAGACACCTAGGATTTATTTTTCCCAAGTTTATTCCTTGTTTATTATTCATAATTATTCATTATCTAGTCTCCTATATTTTAGGGGAGAATATTCCACCTGGATAATATTCTCTTTCAGTTGACACTTCAGTTTGACTAGTTGAGTTGAGTTTATATGTTGCATTGGGATCATCACCATGCAACATTGGGATCATCACCATGAAACATTGGGATAATAACCATCATAATTAGACCTTGCCTTGGTATCATCACCATAGTGGTGTATTATCCTTGATTCCCTGAGTTAACTCCTCGCTACTCTATGTTCAGTCGGTTAATTGACGACTACTTGACTAGTTAACTCAACTAGGTGGCAATCCACTCCCATAATTGCCTGAGATACTAGAATAGATGGAACTTCACTCTTGTAATTGCTGGTGTGTGTAAATATCACTCTAGACCACCACTATGGTGCATTGGTTCACCTCAATTCAAACTGATTGAGATATACAGAGTATATCATGTGTAAAGTATTCATTATTCATAACGGTTAATGATAATTCTTCCATTCTTTCTCTTCTTCTTATTCTTTCTCTAATTCTGTTTGTAAATGTGTGTATTATTGTTTAGATAGATCTATTTTGTGCAATTTCAACACATTTACATGGTATCAGAGCCGACAAACTGCTAAGAAAAATATACACCAAAATTGTTTGCAGGTACAAAAGATTGAAGACAGCGGAAAGATGGAATTCCAAAAAGAATTCATTCTTACACCTTACAAGTATTTTGCATGGAAGGAGAAAATACAAATACATCTTTGATCCAGAGGGTTTTATAGGTTAACCATGAATACATATACAGAGCCGACATCAGTCATAGAAAAATCCAAGTACTTAAATCGCATGGATGAGGCACTCGAAACAATTCGCAGTCTTATTTCTCCTGATCTCCTTTTTCACATATATTCCTGTAAGACTCCCAATGAAGCCTAGAAAATCTTGGAAGGGCTCTTTAGAAAATAGGATGATATGAGGGGACACATGCTAGAGGTGGAGCTACTCACATTGGATCGAAAAAGATTCGAAAATATCCAAGATTGCTTTACAAAATTCAATGATTTACTGTCGCAACTCAGAGCTTGAGGGGTTGATAAATCAACAAAGGAGAAACAACTGGTTCTCACCATTCTCTCCAAGCCCTATCCTAAATTAATTGTATTCGTATCTACATACCATACTGTCATATTCTCCTCTGGAGCCACCTGGAAGATGCCTTCTCTTGAGGACTTTATCGAATCCTTGACACAAGAGCAAACCAAGCTCATCAACATGGGCACAATCAAAGGCCCAAGGGCGCATGCACTCACTGTGCATGATGGCAGACACAAATATCAGAAATATAAAGATAAAGATAAGTGAAAATCTCATGCACATACGAAGAAGGAAGGGTACACAAAACCCTTCACCGATGCCTTCAGATCCAAAGGAGAAAAGGGAAGAAAATGAGAGAAATGCACATATTGTCACAAAGGATTCCATTCGGAATCCACATGCATGCAAAAAAAAAATATCAGATGTCTCAGATACTTCAGAAAAACAACCTTGGAGATCGCATCCCCGAGGGTGCAAAGAAGAAGAAGAAGCCAGAAGATCTGAATTCCAAGAAAGGCAATTCTAGCCATGCCTTGATTTCCATCAACTCCTTCCCCGATGATTGGATCATATATTTAGGAGCATCACATCACATGGCTACCTCAGAATATGTATATTATTCTTCTGATGCATGGAAAGTTCCTCCCATTCTGATGAGGGACAACTCTTCTATCGAAGTCACCAGGAAAGGAAGGATTGAACTCACCAACAGAAGTTTCGAGAATGTGCTGCATGTTCCCAAGCTTTCTGTCAACCTTCTCTCCGTGTATCAGATGATGAATTATGGCACTAGAAATAAATTCATATTCACACCAAATGTCATGGACATGTACGAGATGCAAACTAGCTCCAAGGTTGCTACCCGTGAGGTAAATCATCACTCTAGATTGTATACATTTTATGAATTCATTGAACCTGACTCTGCTTTACTGCGTACTCATGTTGATGAAAGTAGTTGAATATGGCACGAAAGGTTTGGACATTTGAATTTCAGATACATGCAATAGCTTAGCAAGCATAGATTAGTTGATGGTCTACCAGAAATCCATTTCTCAAGGGGAGTATGCGAGGGATGTGTTCTCGGGAAACACCCTCAAGAGAAATTTGACAAAGGAAAGTCTCAACGAGCTTCCACACCTTTATATCTGATCCACAGTGACCTTATGGGTCCTTTTCCGCATCCATCCATTAGAAAAGCAAAGTTTTTTCTCATTGTTTTTATGATTTCTCACATTTTACTTGGATCTACTTTCTCATGTAAAAATATGAGGTCTTTCAACACCTCAAAGATTTCAAGGCCTTGGTTGAGACACAATCCAGAAAAAATATCAAAGTCCTCCAAGATGATAATGGGGGAGAGTATGTAAATCATGAAATCCATAATCTTTACCATGAGGTAGGGATTCAAATGCAACATTTAGTTCCCTATTCTTTGCAGAAAAATGGAGTTGTTGAGCGGAAAAAACCGATCTCTAAAGGAGATGGCATATTGCATGTTGCATGCAAAGTCACTACCACAGAGACTATGGGCCGAAGTACTTAACTATGAAACATACATCCAAAACATATTTCCTCATAGATCTGTCAAGGATAAGACCCCCTACGAGGCTTGGAGCGGCCTCAAACCAGAAGTGGCCCACTTTTGCATTTTTGGTTCACATGCATGGGCCCGGGTTCACTCTAAAAAGAGGAAGGCACTTGATCCACATAGCACCCAGTTCATTTTTGTTGGATAACCTAACAGTGTGAAGGGATATCGGCTTATTGATCTTTCCTCAGACCGGCTCATCATTGAGCATAGTGTCCAATTTGAGGAAAGTGTCTCGCACATGCCAACTCTTATTTAGACAAGAGTTCTGATGCCAGAGAAGAGGCCCAAGTGGTCACAAACTACTCTTCAGGATGCAGGGGATCTCATAGGTGATCTAGCCGATACTAGGAGGACTCTATCTAATTTCAAGGAGCCTCTTGTTGCAGTCACTGTCACTGAACCATTGCCTTCTAGGCATCCTTTCTTGGTTCATTCTTCATATCCACAGTCTTATGGAGAGGCTACTGGAAATCCCTTTTGGGACTCTTCCATGCAGGAGGAGTACAACTCCCTCCTCGAGAACCAAACTTGGGATCTAGCTCTCCTTCTTTCTGGGAGGAAACTTATCAGACAAATATGGGTCTATAGGACCAAGAGCATAGTGGATGGATAGATCAGGAGATACAAAGACAGGCTTGTTTCCAAAGGCTTTCAACAGGTTCATGGTATTGACTATGATGAGACCTTTGCTCCAGTAGCGAATATGGATTCCATTTGATTGGCCCTTGCCATTGTGGCAACCAAGGGATGGGAATTCCATCATATGGATGTGAAGAATGAATTTCTTCATGGTGATCTCTCTAAGGAGGTCTACATGGAGAAGCCCCATGGATTTATCTAGGACTCATATTTGGTTTGTCGACTGAAGAAGTCACTTTAGGGCCTCAAGCAGGCTTCGAGGGTATGGTATGCCAAGATGGACTCCTACCTGTTGTCACAGAACTTTGTACATTGTAAATCAGACCTGAATGTATACATGCTCATGATGGTTGATTCACTTCTACTTTTAGTTCTATATGTCGATTATTTGTTGATCACCGATTTCTCGACTTGAGAGATTGCTGCAGTCAAGAGGATTCTACATGATAGGTTTTTGATGATGGACATGGGTCTGCTACACTTTTTCCTTGGACTCGAGATCAGTCAAGATGCATCAGGCATCAAACTGTCTCAAGCCAAGTATGCACGAGATCTCCTTGAGAGATTTCACATGACAGACTGCAAGTCTGCTCGAACTCCTTTCCTATCAGGAGTCAAACTTGAGGATGGAGGGGAGACTCCACTGGTTGACATCACACTATACAGACAACTAGTGGGGATCTTGTTGTATTTCACACACTCTAGACCAGACCTCTCATATGCAGTTGGCGCAGTTTCCAAGTTCATGCAAGAGTCGCATGAGTTTACATTGGAAAGATGCAAAGTGTATCCTTTGATATGTACTGGGCACCATCACCTTTGGGATTCATTATGCAATAGACTTTACATTAGATCTCATTGGCTTTACTTATTCTGACTGGGCTAGCGATAGCATTTATTACAAGTCCACATCTGGTTACTCACTTAGTCTTGGTTCAGGGTGTATCTGTTGGTCAAGCAAGAAGCAAGCTACCATTGATCTATCATCAGTCGAGGCATATTGCAGAGGGGTAGTTAACATAACCATTCAGGCTATGTGGCTACAACATTTTCTCATTGAGTTGGGCATTCAGTTTCATCGGTCAATTGTCATCTTGTGTGACAACCAAAGCACTTTGAAGTTCTGCAGAGATCCAGTTCAGAGGCAGCGGACGAAGCACATCGAGATCCACATGCACTACATTCGGGACTTAGTACATGAGGGGATAATCGACTTATAGTTCTATCCTTCAGTGGAACAAACGAAAGACATTTTCACCAAGACCTTCACTGAGAAGAAATTCCATTCTCTGTGAGGTCGTCTTGGAGTGAAGGACACAGTTGCCTAGAAACTGTAGTTCTTTTTTTTACATACATTATACCTTGAGTGGGGGGTTTTCCCATGAGGTTTTCCCTCTTTCTTCACTTTATTTTCAATGTATATTTTGTTCTTGGATACCTAACATGGCCTCGTTGTCGAAACCCAATCTTTATTTTCACCATAGTGATGTTCAGGGGGGGTGTTGGAGTTACTTCACACACACCTAGTATTTATTTTTACTAAGGTTATTCCTTGTTTATTATTCATAATTAGTCATTATCTAGTCTCCTATATTTTAGAGGAGAATATTTCATCTAGGGAATATTCTCTTTCAGTTGACACTTCATTTTGACTAGTTAACTTGAGTTTAGATGTTGCATTGAGATCATCACCATGGAAAATTGGGATCATCACCATCCTAATTCGAACTTGGCTTGGTATCATCACCAGAGTGGTGCATTAGCCTTGATTCCCTGAGTTAACTCCTCACTACTCTATGTTCAGATAGTTAACTAAAGACTAGTTGACTAGTCAACTCAACTAGGTGGTAGTTCACTCCCATAACTGCCTGAGAGACTAGAATAGGTGGAAGTTCACTCCCGTAATTGATGGTGTGTATTAAGATCACTCTATACCACCACTATGGTGCATTGGTTCTCCTCAAGTCGAACTCATTGAGATATACATAGTATATCATGTGTAAATGATTCATTATTCATAACGGTTAATGAGAATTCTTCCATTCTTTCTCTCCTTCTTCTTCTTTCTCCAATTCTCTCTGCAAATGTGTGTATTATTGTTTAGCTAGATCTATTTTTGGCATGTTAAACACATTTACATGTGTTGCTAGGGTTTCAAGAAATTTATTTTGGGCAACTTGTTTTTCAACTAGTGGTTTAGTAACCACCGCCTCATTCGCTTTGTTTCTTAATATAATCTTTTTTTATGGAACACTTGTAGTATTTTTTTCTCTGGGCCTTAAATTATACTTTTGTTGAAGTTCTTTCATAATGGATTCAATGATTCCTTGATATGCAGACTCTCCTAGGTTATCTATACTTTCCCCGTTATTAAACATGGGCTCTTGGTATAGAGATCTTTCATAATATTGTCCAGTTAGATGAGTTTATTGGTCTTTTTTATCTTCGTTTTTTACTTGTCTTTGCTGGGTCTCGGGGTTAGGATTTCTCCTGAAATATTTTCAGCAAATGGATCAGGTTTGGCTTGGTCTAGTTCCACTCTAGAAATTTTGTTTGACAAATATTTGATTATATTAGCCATGTCATCCATTTTTTCTTCGGTAGACCTCCCAGATCCGGAGGGACCTACTTGTTCCCTGAAGCATTTAGGTTCTTTAGTTCATGTCTCAACCTTGGATTTTAGTTTACTAGATGCTATCATGTTTGATTCAATTTCTATAGCGTCGTATTGCATCCCTGTGAGGGTAGCCGGTCTGCTTTGTCTTAAAAGTAGAGCGAAGTCGGGTTCAAAAGCCCCTACAAAAGTCACCTTCGCTGCAGGTTGAGAGGGTTTAAATTCTACTAGAATCTTATGATAAAGTTTCTTAAATCTCTGACTAAATTCTAGAACTGACTCAGAGTTCTTCTTTCTCAATGCCTTGAATTCAGTCAAGTAGTAAATATGGTCTTTCATTTCTCTCCACTGTCTTAAAAAATCATTTTCTAAATCATCGTAGGACCGAAGGGATCCTACTGGGAGTCCTTGAAACCATATTCTTACTTTCCCTTTAAACATTTGAACTAAAATCTTGGAATAAACATCTTCATGCTCAATCCCTAATATATCAGCAAATTGATCGAAAAAGATGATATGCTCTCTGGCAGTTAAATCTCCTTCTCCCGTAAATTTTTGTAAGTTCTTCATATAATTTTTAGGTAAATCATGAAGGGCGGGGACGAGGACCAAGGGAGCGTATATGGCCGCTAATTTTGAAAAAATCCTAGTGGGTGGAGGTTGTCCTTGACCACCTCCCCCTCCACAACCACCTCCTCCAGTGCCACCTCCAGCGAAATCCATTGAAAGTCTAGGGGATGAACTTCGGGAATTAAAAAGAGGGTTTTGAAAAAATTCTATGGACCAAAGTGGCGACCTTTCAACTTCCTTGGGATGCGATGAAGGGAAATATGGAAAATGATCATTAGGCAAAGTAAAGTCTAGAAAGGGAGGGAAAGGAAAACATGGATTGGTTTCTTTAGAGTTACAAGATGTATATATAGGTGAACGAGTAGGAGATGAATTGGGGTATAAAGTACGCTCTTCAGGATTTTAGAGAACTGAAACCTTTTCTTCGGGTGAGGATGGGGTAGATAGAAAAGTAATGATAGTGAGTATAGAAGAGATCTTTTATTCAGACTGTTTGGAGAATCAGAAGTGTCAATTTCAATCTTTATTTCGGGTACAAATTCCTCCAGGTTCTCGTGCCTAACCTCATACTGGCTAGTTAAGGCCTCCGTAGAGGGTGTTTGTTTAATATTATTTTCAGGGGTTGGTTCTTCAATCGGAACCTTAGTATTGACTTTGTGTGATTTTTGATTGGTATTTCTGACCTGTCGATGTGGTAGTCGACTTGAGGTATCCCTTTGGTTTTAATAAATTTTTGGGATCAGATATAGGTGTGGTCTACCTATCGTCTGGATTGTTGTTGGTATTATTTCTATTAAATGCCATCTTATTTGTAGTGGAGTCGCCAAGTGAAAAATAAAAAATAGTTGTAATTCCGTGTTCAACCTTCGTTCACTATCAAAGATAGAATCTCACCTTGTTGTTCTCCCAGGGAAAAATAACTTTGTTTCTCCGTCCCTGGCAATGATGCCAAAAATATGTTGTTCCTGAGATTAAACTTAAGGCTCAAAGAATAATGTCAGGCATCACGAATGTTTTTGAGTGTGTTTTAAAGTGATTTTTCTACCTTCATTGTATGAGAAAAATTCCTTAAATGAAATTAACAGTTTGACAACACAGAGGTCGTATTTCATATCTGAGTCGAAATTGAAATATCGAATGGTATGAGATGAAAATAGAAAACTATAAAACATAGCAGGGCATCAATTACTGAAGAGTCCCACCTTGTTTTCAGTAGAGGAAAAGAGATAGTGTAACCTTGAATAACGCATAAAATGCAGTAATCTACACAGCAAGCAAGTCTTGATTTACTCACAATAAATGCAGAGGAAAATTTGCTTACTTAATAAATTACTAATACCTTGTGATTACAGTAGTTGTTGTACTAAATTGGAACCAAACATTTATCAATGAATACATAAAGGAATGCTGAGAAATGGAAAACAAAAGAAACACATAACCCAGATTTAAGAAAACATGGAATCTCTGTCTGCACTTGTATTAATACTCTATAAGGATAGTTTTCTCTATTACAATCAACAAGAAGAAACCATAAATAAGTCTTTAATCTATTTTTTTTTATACAAAATGGTCTCAACTCAAAACGGTTGGACATTTCATAATTCTAAAAATACTAAATTTTGCAATATGTAAAACTGAAAACTTCCATTGGCCTTCTCCTCTATCTCTTCGTCTGCTAGCAGAGGCGTTTCTTCTCCTCATCCTTTACTTGGAAATAGTTGTCATCTGATCCTGACCTGTATGAGTCTTATTCACATGTTTTATCATTTTTTTCCATATGTGTTGGATTTCCTGTATTCGACACATTGGATGCAACTTCTCACTAATTGTACCACCAACCCAGAAGGTGCAGTTGCCTCATTTGCTTCAAAAATGTATAACTTATTTTCTATCTGGGGAAACTTTTCTGTATCTTCTTTTCTCCCAAATATGTGTCCTGTAACTCCATGCTTGGACTTAGTATCCATTTTTTTATTTGGATAAGATCAATTTGGTTCATTTACTGGATGATCGTCATGGCCTCTTCTTTTCTTGTCCTAGAGTTACATTGGTTCCTTGCTATGTCAATATTCCCCAGGGATTCAGAGATATTATTTCCTTCAACATCAAGTAGACCTTTGTCTAGTGAAGATATTTCTTCTAGACAAGTTTTGTGTACCTCTCTGGCCAATATTTTTCTTTCTACAATATTTGATTCCTAGGCCTTCAAAATTATGTTACGTCTGGTTCTCTAAGACAGAGATAGTTGAGGAGCTGTCGATACATAATGTTTTGTTACTAGAAATATATCCTTTTGAAACTTATCCCGAGTTGCACAAGCTTCCCTTTCTTTAATGTAAATGCTATTCAGGGAAAGGTCTACCACCCAGTAACAATTTTGAATGGCTTCCACTTTTGTAAAAGGATCTTGTTGGGTTGATTCTGGCTTCTCATGTACTTCCAATGCTTGAGCTTGGAAAGCTACCATATCTATTGTTGTACCTTCAGGCAACTATATATTGGCTTGCAGTTTCTTGATTAATTCTTCTTGTTGAGTGACCAACCCTCTGTTGTCCTGTGAGTTTTGATGGAGCTCATCGAGGTTAGATTTTAGTTGTTGGATCTGATGTCTGTCATCGGCTAGGAATTGTCTAAACTGTTTGTTCATCTTATTTTTGACATCCCTTTCCATGGTCATCATCTAGTCTTGCAACTGCCTTACCAACAGATTTCTCTGTTTCAGCTAATTCGCTAGATTTTCTACTAAACATTGATTGCCCGTGGGAAAGGCACCTAATGAGCCTGCCATTTCCCTAGATAATTTTGTATCATATAGACCCTATCCATCATACAACATTCTTTTCCTTTTGACTATTGTACCATATTTTTGATGTGCTTCTCTTTTAACTATGGCCCTTCTCTTCTTACTGAAAAAGAAGTCCGAAGGAGGCATTTCTTCGGCTGAAATCGGATTGAGGTCCTCTATAAATATGACTTGGTCATTGGGATTTCTTTGACTCGACTGTAAAGGTGTTAATGACATAATGGGGCTACCTATCTCTGTGGACGATTGTTTCTTTGTTGTGTTGGTATCTGGTTTATCTGGTGTAGACAACAATGTATCCTGTCCCTTTTTTTGAAAATCTTCAAGATGAGTTGTCGTTTGAGTGCTTGGTGGGTTTGGTAATGAAGTCTCCACTCCCTCCATTGAGACTTCAACATTATTTGGATTTTCCTCAGTACTCTATTGGTTATAAATTCTTGCCTCTAATACCCGAGGCATAGATCCCTATGTAGATGAAGGTGTTATTGGCTCCCCTTGTAATACATTTGGAAAACTATTCTTTCTATGCTTCTGAAAATTGTCGAAATTGGTTAATTGATCGGGGGACAGAGTTCAAACTCTACTCAATACTTCCTCATATGAACTGACTCCCCTGAATACTTCATCCTGAGGGGAAATCTCGTGCACATACTTCCTTAAATTCTATTGAGCCAGGTGAGCTTCCACAATCTTATGGGGATCGTGCCTCTTAAACTCAATCTCAACTAACTTGACGTCTTCTAGAGATGTAACCTCTTGGCATACCAACCGATCTAGTTTAAATTTTGGGAGAGCATGGGGGGGAACCACGCACCCAAAAACCATGATATAGGAAATTTTTTCCTCAATATACCAGTTTGCTATTTTTCCCAGGTTATCCATGATTCTATTTGAAATTCTGGGAGGTGGGAAACCGTATAGGGTGATATGAATCGACACCACTGCATAATGACAGATTTCATAGAAGAATTATTTGGCTTTTTCGTCCCACAACTTGGAGTGATAGAAATGGATAGGCTCGATGTTGGTTGGGTTCCAACTTCAGTTCATTAGAGGGAAAGGAGTGATAAACAAAATGGCATCCATGATGTATGTTGACATGTAGAAAGGAGCAAGTTTCCCTTTGGAATTTTCCAATTGGTACTCTGTGATTTCTTTGGCCAGGTTGCCTGATAACATCTTGGCCTAGTTGAAAGAATATCCCTCAACCACTTCATGCATAATTGGTACCCATGCCAGGAGAAAACGAGAGGAGTCATTTTTCCTGAATATCCTACATATAAACATAGCCACATAGATCATATGGCCATCTAACGATGCTATGACATATATGATGTGAGTGTCGGCTCTGAATTTCTCAGGATGCCCCCACCAGTCCTTGATTAAATCAGGGTATTTTTTCCCATACTGTGTGCACTGTTGTTGGTCAAACTCCATTATGAATTCAACATTGTAACTGTATTTAAAAATTGGGGATAACTTATACATTACTTGTATATGCTCCAGTTGAAAAGACCCAACAACAGCCTTCTGTGAATTGCAAATTCTCCTGGTTGAAATGTCGACGTTCTCCAGGGCCCAGCCTATCATGTTGTTATACAACATGAGCCTCGGCCACACAACCATATTGTGTATATCTGACTCAGATATATCCCTGAGTTTAGTCACATGGGTTTTGGTTGCTTCGTCGCCTGAATCCTCTAGGCAATTTATCAATTCGTGTTGTATAATATCGAACACATGTGTCCAGTATTTCACCGTATCTATGGCTCTCAGTGAAGTGTCTGAGAGAACATATGTGTTCAAATTTATGCTCTCACCATCTACTTTATCCATCTTTTGTGGTGCCATGTTATTAATTAAATCAGAACTGTGTTACCTGCTACAGGATAATGTGTGAGCTTATGCAACTGGCTTAAAACTTGTTATTTTGCGAGAATGAAAATATAATTCAAAATCCAATATTTTTATTCACCTTAATCATATTGATTTACGAGTACCTTTACTGATGAAAAATTAATTTACCTTAATGAGGAAATCTAGGCAGCAATCTGCAATCTATATTGAAATCATTGCCATTGATTTGTGATTAATGCCATAAATATTGGTGGTTCGCGATCGGGAACTTGGATGAAATAGGTTTGAAAATTCCCGAATCGCAAACTCGTGAGAAATTAATTATGAGATAATATTGTTTAAGATATTCATTAATCGTGTTTAACTTTAAATATTTTTGGGTATTCGGGCTTCGAGATTTTAATGAGTAGCTTGAGATAGAATCCCCGAAACCCGAAACTGCGAAATGATTAATTATCGGATAATTGTTTTTAGTTTTAATTAACCCCTTTTAATTTTGAAATGTTTCAGAAGTTTGGAATTCAAATATTTCAAGATGTGAGGGATGATAAACGTCTGAACTTCCAAAGTACAAAGTTATTAACCGTCTTTAATCGATATTAACTTAATTAATTAAGATTTGATATTTCAGGATTTTACTGCTCCGTGGATTTGAAGGTTAGTTCCTTATTATATTATTGAAAGGCTATTACCTGTAGTGATGTGTCGAAGATGACATCATTTTAGATGACATGTTGAGGCTGGGGGGTGCTAAGTGTTAATTAGAATCATGTGAATATTTAGATTAAAACCTCAGAGAAGGGTGCCATGTGTTGACTCAGGGAAGATTTAAAATGTACATGTTTACCATGAAACATGTCTTTCAAAAGTTGGTGAAAAAGTGATAGTGGATATATTCGGGTTTTGGGCTTTTTAAAGTTATGACTTGTTGAAACGCCTGAAGCGCAATGCTTCAAAGAAGACTCTGGCAACTTATCTCTTTAACCATTTGGAGACTCTGCAAATACGAAGAGATTTAGGATCATTCGATTATATGGAAGACTTCATCAATGACGTATATCATGCATGTATTATTCTTATTTAACTAGGAATGAAATTTATTCAAAGTACAAAAGTTTAGAAATATTTATATGTTCCAACACTCCCCACATATGAAGAAGGGAAAAGGCATCCCCAACCCACACAATAAGAGACAGATAAAAGAGGGCCACTCTCAAGACAACCAATCCAATCCACAACAAAAGAAGGGCAATGAAAAGATGAAGAAGGAAACAGGAAAATGGTGTGAGTACCATAAAAGCCCTTGGCACAACACTGAACAATGTTGCTCCAAGCAGTCACTCATGGTCGATATGAAGGCTTTTGATTCAGAGGCCAATTTTGATTCTAAATCAAATCCCAAAGGAGGGAGGCAGATTATCGATGCTAAACCCAATGCCACTGTCACTACCACCAAAGTTTGACCAAGCTAACTAGAAGAACCAGAGAAAGGGGAATGCCTCTTTCACTCACAAATTCAGGTAAAGGGGGATCCACCTCATTTCATTGTTGATAGATGCAGTCAGAAGAACCTCAACAAAGGCCATCAAGCATGTATAATTTCCAACGACACTGCACCCACAACCCTACACTTTCGACTGGCTTTGCCAAGGAAGAGATCTTTGTGTTAGCCAACTGTGTCGTCTACCCTACGACATCAAGCCTTTCAAAGATGAGGTATTGTGTGATATTTATCCCCTTGAAGTTTGTGATGTTCTTTTAGGAAAACCATATTTGTGGAAGTGTCATGTTGTGTATGAGTCTAGACCCCACAGTGTTATTATTAGTTTGGGTAGAAAATTGTACAGGATACTAGAGGTAGCGTCGCCTACCTCTATTTCTTTAATCTCTTCTAAGCAATGTAGTAAGGTCATTTCATATATTGATAATTTTGTCTTCTTTTTGATCTGTGCTCACAGCAAGCAGAAGGTCATCGCCACATCCGTTGCCTCTACACAAAGCCTCTCTTTGTAGCAGAAGCAAGTGGAAAAGATTGTGGAATAATATAGAGACATCTTCTCCTCACCCACCGGGGTACTGACGCACTAACAAGTCAAGCATGCAATTGATCTGACCCCTAGTTCACCTCTACCTAATGGACCAATCTATCATCGTTCACTATTGGAAAATGACGAAATTAGGTGTCATATCCAAGATCTTATTCAAAAGGGGAACATTAGACCCAGTTCCTCCCCTTGAAAAATCTCGATTGTACTGGTCCAGAAGAAGGATGGGACTTGGTGACTCTGCATTGATTACAGATCCTTAAACAAAATCACAGTCAAGAACTGATACCCAATTCCCAGGATTGATGACCTTCTTGACCAACTCAAGGGGAAAAATTTCTTCAGAAAGATTGACCTCAAGTCTGGCTACCACCAGGTTCCCAACGAACAAACCGATGTATGGAAGACAAAGTTCAAATATAAATAAGGTATCCTCGAATGGCAGGTCATGCTCTTTGTCTTAACAAATTCACCAACCACTTTCATGAGGTTGAAGGATGATGTACTGAGACCCTTCACTAAATCTTTTGTAGTGGTATATTTGGATGACATTGTCATCTTCAATAGAACATGGGAGGAGCAGATGCAACATATTCAATAGGTTCTAAGCACTCTGCAGCAACACAAGTTGTATGCCAACCTAGAAAAATGATCTTTTGGCATGAACAGGGTCCAATACTTGGGCTACATTGTTGATGAGCATGGGGTACATGTTGATCTAGCTAAGATCCAAGTCATATGTGACTAGCTAGCCTCGACCACACTAACTAAGCTTCGAAGCTTCTTGGGATTTGCCAACTTCTACCGACGGTTCATGTTGGGATTCTTCCATATTGCATGGCCCCTTGAAAAGGTGACCAAGGGAGGTGGCAGGGAAAATTTTATGAGGGGGAAGGATAAAAAACGAGAATTCAATGATCTAAAGCATCGCTTGTGCTCAGCTCTAGTAGTCTCCTTTCTCGATATGCAACAAGCATTCAAGATTGAGATTGATGCATATGAATATGTTGTACATGAAATTCTCACTCAGCAGAGTCATCTAGTGGCATACCATAGTGAGACACTCTAAGATGTTGTCTAGAAATACCCCACCTATGACAAGGAAATATATTCCATTTTACAAGCTTGTCATCAATGGAAACATTACATTCTGGGAAAGGATACAATCATCCATGCTGATCACAAGCCTTTGTAATTCATACAGACACAGGGGAAATTGTAGAACGACCTCCATCAGAAGTGGTCCACCTACCTGCAGCAGTTCCATCCCAACTTCGAGTATAAAACATGGATCTTAAATCATGTCGCTGATTTCCTCAGTCGACCTCTCGTGGCTACACTCACCACTATGCTCCATTCCGTTGGACATGAGGCATCTGAGTGGCCCCAAATTTATTATCAAGATCTGGACTTGGCCACCACCTATCAGGTCTTGGGTACATGTGTGACAATCACTAATTTTCACATTTAGGATAGACTATTATGCCATCTAGTCCATCTCTATGTTCCTACAAGTGAGCATGCAAATGTGATTTGGGAATATCACTACAGTCAGATGGCAGGACATTTTGGCATGGAGAAAACCGTGGCCATTGTTCAGAAACATTTTTATTGGCCAAAACTTCGACAGGACATCAACAAGTATATCAGATCTTGCATTGCTTGTGCCATTTCATAACCAAAAATCAAGAAGCAAGGCTTATACACCCCTCTTCCTACTCTCTAGAAGCCTTGGGAATCCATCTAAATGGATTACATGTCTGACCTTCCATCCACCAAGCAAGGAAATGACTGCGTATTTGTGGTCATTGATCAGTTTTCGAAGATGTCCATCCTCACAACCTATAAGAAGAATATCACAGTGGAAAGTACTCCCAATCTCTTCTTCGAACAAGTGTGATTCCATTTTGGGATACCATAGACCATCATTTCTGCCTGGGATGATAGGTTCCTTAGCACATTTTGGTCGAGTCTCTACTCAATGTTGGACACCAAGATCACTAAATCCAATGCTTTCCACCTCCAAAGAGAGGACCAAATAGAGGTCTTCAATCATATGATTGTGCGCATCCCGTGCATGTACAAATCTAAGAATCCACGTACATGGAATGAGAGCCTCCCCTATGTTCAACACAATTATAATAGGGATCTCCATAGCTCCACCGACCATAGCCCATTTTAGGTGGGGTGGGGATTCCAACCCTTGATTCCCATTGATGTCGCACTACCTCTTTCCACTACACAGATAGACTCTTCCCATGTTCAGTGTTAGACCGACAAAGCCACCAGATTCATTGAGCGGATTCAGCACATCCGCCAACAAGTGTAAGAGATTTTGCAAAAATCCAATGCTAAGTAAGAGAAGTGCGATGATCAACATAGGGTATTGAACTAGTTTTAGGTTGGCGACAAAGTCTGGTTACATTTGCAGAAGGAGCATCTCACAGGGCCCCATCGGAAGCTCCACCCACTTTTCTATGGTCCTTACACTATCACCAAGGCTATGGGTAGCAATTCTTTTGAGCTCAACACTCCACCCTTCTTTGGCCTACACCCATTTTTCAATGTGGACCTCCTTCGACCATATTTTCCACCATTATTGGACACCTCAGAAATCGCAGAACATCTCACACCAAAAGAGCTCAACCCTGACCACATGGAATAAGAATCCACTGATTAGATAGTGGACACACAAGTCAAGGGCACTTTCCAGCAGAGGATCCAGCCTTATCGGTTTGTCAAGGTCAAGCATCTCCTACACCAAGGAAGGTGGCTCACCTAGGGCCAAATCTAGAAGAAGTTTCTTCACCTGATGGGGGAACTCAACGCAATGGAGACCATTTCTTCCTAAGAGGGAGGATTGATCCAGGTGGATATTGGTGGCCACCCACCTATTCCAACTGGCTCCTCTTATCCATTTTTAGTTCAACTCGTTCTTCTATACTTCTTTGTAATTGTGGGTTCTACACTTCTATGGATGTCTGTATCCCTACACATGTTCCAGGTGGATACTTACAAGATACCATATATAATAAATAAAATGCTAGAAATGGCAGAATAACAGTAATATAACCAGCATAATCTCCATAATAACATAGAAATGATATAATAACAACAACAGAAATAACACTTTGATTCATAAAGAAATGTTCACAGGCCTCTTCAAGGGGGAAACCTCTAGTTGAGCAATGCTCTGTTACAATAATATCCAAGCAAGGGTTTTCATACCCTCAACCCTTATTTATACTAAATATGTCTATCAAGAGAAGCATCTAGAGGAATATCCTTCTAGAAGCAGAGGCGTCTATTACGTCTTCTTACATCCACCTTATTCTATTTTATTGGAAGGCCTTATTAATATTGACCTTTATTACATCCGAATATACTGATCTACCTATGTGCGGGTTAGGACCCTAACATGTCCACCCCCTTAAAAATAGCCTTGTCCTTAAGGCTTGAGATGTAAAAACTACTGCAGAATGGTAGTTGGTTCCCAAGTGGCATCTGCTAGAGTTGTATCTTTCCATTAGATGAGCACTTCCTTGATGATTCTCTGATGCAGGTGATGCACCTGGTTCCAATCACCTTATTTAAGCATGAAACATGAAAAATAGGATGTAGCTTCGATTGACTGGGCAGAGCTAACCGATATGAGACTTGTCCCACATGCTTGAGAACTGTATAAGGACCATAAAATTTGGGCGCTAGCTTCTGACAATGCTTGGCCTTGAAAGACGTTTGCTTATATGGTTGTAGTCGCAGAAACACCTGATCCCCTTCTGCAAATTGACGTTCAGTGTGACCTTGATCTTCTTACTGTTTCATGCGATTTTGTGCCATGACCAAGTTCTATTTAAGGGTACAAAGAATATCCTCTCGAACTGTAAGTGTTTGGTCAACCGCTTGGACCTTTGAGGTACCCGGTAAGTATGAGAGAATTGAAGGTGGATTCTATCCATATACTTCTTCAAAAGGAGTCATGCGAGTAGCTATATGGTAGGAAGTGTTATACCACCATTCGGCTAGGGGTAACCATTGAGCCCACTGATGTTGTTTTTCAGAGGAAAAACACCTCAGATATGTTTCCAAACACTTGTAGACAACTTTCGTTTGACCATCAGTCTGGGGATGATAAGATGAGCTGAGATACAATTGGGTGCCTTGTAGCTTAAATAGTTCTTGCCAAAAATTTCTTGTGAAAGTTGGGTCATGATCAGAAACAATAGAGTGCGGCATGCCATGAAGCTTGAAGACCTGGTCCATGAAAATTTGATCCACCGTGGATGCAATAAATGGATGTTTAAGAGTGAAAAAATGAGGATACTTGGAAAGGCGATACACAACCACCATTATGACTGATTTATTCCCCGATTTGGGTAAGCCATTAATAAAGTCCATAGAGACATCCTTCCAAATAACAGGTGGGATCGGAAGCGGTTGTAGTGTGCCCGG
>SNQJ01S0089126.1:11782-27032 GCA_010110895.2 Picea sitchensis | reverse complement strand
ATCAAGGAATACATAAAGGAATGTTGAGAAATGGAAAACAAAAGAAACACATAACCCAGATTTAACAAAACTTGGAATATATGTCTTCACTTGTATTAATACTCTATAAGGATACTTTTGTCTATTACAATCAGTTAGAAGCAGCCTGAAATAAGTCTTTAATCTATGTATTTATACAAAATCATCTCAACTCAAAACAATTGGACTTCTCATAATTCCAAAAATAGTAAATTTTACAATATGTAAAACTGAAAACTTTTGTTGGCCTTCTCCTCTATCTCTTTGTCTACTGGCAGAGGCATTTCTTATCCTCATCCTTTAGCTTGGAAAAAACTGTCATCTAATCCTAACCTGTATGAGTCGTATGCACATGTTTCTCACTTGTTTCTAGATATGTTGTCTTTCCCATATTCGACACATTAGATGCATCTGCTCACTAAATGTACCACCAACCCAAAAGGTGAAGTTGCCTCATCTGCTTAAAAAATGTATAACTTCTTTTCTATCCGGGGAAACCTTTCCTATATCTTCTTTTATCCCAAAGATGTGGCCTATAATTTCATGCTTGTACTTACTATCCATTTGTTTATTTGGATAAGATGAAGTTGGTTAATTTGTTGGTTAATTTGTTAGTTTGAAGTTGGTTACTTACTATCTACTATTGTACCTTCAACCAATTCTATCTTGGCTTGTATTTTTGATGGAGCTCATCGAGGTTATATTTCCATTGTTGGATCTGATGTCTGACATCGACTATGACTTGTTCAAACTCTTTGTTCATATTATTTCGTACATCCCTTTCCATGGTCGTCATTTGGTCTTGCAACTACCTTACCAACGTATTTTTTTTTCCAGCTGATCCGCTAGATTTTCAACTGAACATTGATTGGACGTGGCAAAGGCACCTGATGAGCCTGCCATTTCCCTAGAGAATTATGTATAATCTAGACCATTTCCATCATACAACATTCCTTTCCTTCTTAATTTTGTACCATATTTTTGATGCTTTTATCTTGTAACTATGGTCGTTCTTTTCTTACTGAAAAATAAGTCTGAAGGAGGCATTTCTTTGGCTGAAATCGAAGTAAGGTCCTCTATAAATATGACTTTGGCATTGGGATTTCCTTGAATTGACTGTAAAGGTGTTAATCACATAATGGGGATACCTATCTCTGTGAATGGATGTTTCTTTGTTGTGTTGGTATCCGGTTTATCTGGTGTAGACAACGATGTATCATGTCCCTTTTTTTGAAAAGATTCAAGATGAGATTTTGTTTGAGTGCTTGGTGGGTTTGGTAATGAAGTCTCCACTCCCTACATTGAGACTTCGGTATTCGTCAGATTTTCCTCAGTACTCTATTGGTCAGAAATTCCTGCCTCTAATCTCTGAGGCGCATCTTCCTGTGTATACGAATGTGCTATTGGATCCCCCTATAATACATTTGGAAAACTATTATTTCTATGCTTCTGAAAATTATAGAAACTAGATAATTGATCGAGAGATTGAGTT
The DNA here is from genome assembly GCA_010110895.2 of Picea sitchensis. NCBI lineage: Eukaryota > Viridiplantae > Streptophyta > Pinopsida > Pinales > Pinaceae > Picea > Picea sitchensis. The sequence goes on along the minus strand of SNQJ01S0089126.1, from coordinate 25,522 downwards.
CAGACTATGCTCCATACTTCCTCATATGATCTGACTCCCCTGAATACTTCATCCTGAGGGGAAATATCGTGCACATACTTCCTTAAATTGTATTGAGTTAGATGATCTTCGATGATCTTACGGGGATCATGGAATTTAAACTCAATATCAACTAACTTGGCATCTTCTAGAGCCGCAGCCTATACTTTCGAATGGTCTAAATCTTGCAACAAAAACATACCAACCTAAAGAGGGAAGTTTGGCCATACCTTTTTTCTGGGCCGCTTTCAATTATTTACTAATGCCCCATGTCATGGCCTAATAATCCACCTCTTAGCATACCAGTCGATCTGGTAAAAATTTTGGGAGAGCATGGGGGGGAAACAAGCACCCAAAAACCCTGATATAGGAAACATTTTCCTCAATATACCAGTCTGATACTTTTCCCAAGTTAGCCATGATTCTGTCTGAAATTCTGGGAGGTGGGAAACTGTACAGGGAGATATGAATTGGAGCTACTACATAATGGCATATTTCATACAAGAAATGTCTGGCTTTGTCCTCCCACAATGTGGAGTGATAGAAATGGATAGGCTCGACATTGGTCAGGTTCCAACTCCAGCTCATCAGAGGGAAAGGAGTGATAAAAAAAATGGAATCCATGAAGTATGCTGACATGTATAAAGGAGAAGGTTTCCCTTTGGACTTTTCCAATTGGTACCCTATGATTTCTTTGGCCAGGTTGTCTGATAACATCTTGGCCTAGTTGAAAGAATAGCCCTCAACCACTTCATTCATAATTGGTACCCATGCCAGCAGGAAATGAGAGGAGTCCTTTTTCCCAAATATCCTACATAGCATCATAGCCACATAAATCATATGGGTGTCTAACGATGTTGTGGCATATATCCCATGAGTGTCGGCTTTGAATTTCTCAGGATGCCCCCACCATTTCTTGATTAAATCAGTGTAGTTTTTCCCATACTGTGTGCATTCCTGTTGGTAAAACTCCATTATGAATTCAACATTGTAACTGTATTTAAAAATGAGGTATAATTTATACATTACTTTAATATGCTCTGGTCGAAAAGACCCAACAACAACCTTCTGTGAATTGCAAATGCTCCTGGTTGAAATGTCAATGTTCTCCAGGGCCTAGCCTATCATGTTGTTATACGACATGAGCCTTATACACACAGCTATCTTTTGTATCTCTGACTCGGCTATATCCCTGAGTTTAGTCGCATGGGTTTTGGTTACTTCGTCACTTGAATCCTCTAGGCAATTTATTAGGTAGTGTTGTAGAATATCGAACACCCGTGTCCATGATTTCACAGTATCTATGGCTCTCAGTGAGGTGTCTCAGAGAACATCTGTGTTCAGATCTACACTCTCACCATATTCTTTAGCCATTTTCCGCGGTGCCATGATATTAATGAAATCAGAATTTTGTTACCTATTACAGGAGAATGTGTGAGCTTATTCAATTGGCTTAAAACTTGTTATTCTATGAGAATGAAAATATAATTCAAAATCAAATATTCGTATTCACCTTAAGCGTATTGATTTATGAATACTTTTACTAACGAAAAAATCATCTACCTTAATGAAGAAATCTTGGCAACGATCTACAATCTATATTGAAATCATTGCCATTTATTCGTGATTAATGCCATAAATATTGGTGGTTCGTGATCGGGAACTTGGATGAAACAGGTTTGAAAATTCTCGAATCGCGAACTCATGAGAAATTAATTATGAGATAATCTTGTTTAAGATATTAATTAATCATGTTTAACATTAAATGTTTTCAGGTATTCGGGTTTCAGGATTTTAATGAGTAACTCGAGATAGAATCCTCGAAACCCAAAATTGTGAAATGATTAATTATCGGATAATCATTTTTAGTTTTAATTAACCCCTTTTAAGTTTGAAATGTTTCAGAAGTTCGGACTTCGGATATTTCAAGATGCGAGGGATGATAAACGTCCTAACTTACAAAGTACGAACTTATTAACCGTCTTTAACCAAGATTAACTTAATTAATTAAGATTTGATATTTCAGGTTTTACCGCTTTGTGGAATTGAAATTTAGTTCCTTGTTATATTCTCGAAAGGCTATTAGCTGTAGTGATGTGTCGAAGATGATGTCATTTTAGATGATGTGTCGAGGCTGTTGGAGCCACCTTTGTTTTTCTATCCCGTGTCGAATTTCATGTCTTTATGTTCGAAATCAAAAGATGTTTTTTGTGTTTTCCATCTGTGGTTTCAAAATCTCTAGAGTCTTATCACGCAAGCAACTATGATTATTGTACTCTCGAGGCGAGTTCTACTTTTCGGAAAAAAAAAAATTCCCCTTTTGTTCTAGCTCGGGATCTCGCATGTTGGATTCTATAGATCACGTAGTTCACAAGTCCCGAGCAACGAAATGGCGAAATCGTTTTAAAATTTCACCCAGGGCAGTAACGGGAGTAAAAATTTTCTGAATCATGATTAAACGTCATCAGGTTTTCGTGCCTCAGCGTTCACTAAATCCAAAAGTTTATTGTCGTAACCCCGATAGCCGAAACCATGAAGTCCTTATTTTAGTAACCCATTTCAAGGTTAAAAGTAAAAGCTAAGCCATGGTTAAGTTCTGTTGGCAATTTGCCACTCAACGTTTTCTCGTTAAAAAGTTTCACTGTCTAAGCCCCGATTCACGAAGTCACGATAAGGATATGAACATAATTAATTAAACACTTAATCTGAGTTTATCTTCCCTTTTAATTAAAATGTATTATCGTGATCTCGCGGCTTCGCAGCTCGGCATGCAAACTTCCCAGAAACTTACCTTCGAAGCTCCGAGTCGTGATATGGAAAATATAAATAATTACGTAATTAGTTAAGCGCCTAATCACAATTATGTTTTTATTAATCAAAATCAATCATCGCAATTTCGGGGGTTAGAGGTTCAAAGGGTTAAAGAAAATTTTTCCGATACAACGAGTACTAAAAGGTTAATTAACTTTGGTAAAATCAGATTAATTAAGCTAAATCAATATCTCCCGTGTTTTGATGCTTGCACAGTTTACGAAACAGTCTTAATCCTTCCTTACACCAACTGACATTTCAAACCGCCAAAATTTATGGCATTAATTAGAAATAAGGTGAATCGACAAATAAAGATCGGGTTTTTATTGCTAAATTTATTTCTAAACATGATTTGACAAATCTGTTCTAAAATTTACCGAGTTTTTGAATATATAGAGTTGTTATTTGTTATAACAAACTCATTTCTATATTATGCAGAGCACATTTTCTCAGCGAGATAACTTCTGTATGTATACATATTTTTATCGCAGAAGAGCTAAAGAAGGATATCCCGTAATGGCCCCGTGAAAAGCATCCAAAGCCAGCGTTGAGGTTTCGGGACAAGGTTCAGATAACATTGCTAATACTTCACCTCGAAGTGTCGACTCGGTATCCAACTGGTCATTCATTTCTGATGTTCTACAGGCTGAATTAGTGGATTATTCCGATGATTCCAGTGAAAATGAAAAGGATGACATAACCATCAAATATAAGTTCGTCATTCAATCGGGAATGCATAAAGTAGCGGCCAAGCCACGATTTCTCCCCTATTATGATATGGTATGATGGGCATTAGACCATGTGGACATACCAACTAGAACCATCATGAATGAGCAGAAGGTCACCATTAGGACTTTCAGACCTGAACATCTGCAAGCTATGTACAAGTTGGCCACAACGTCCAACCTTACATATGGTGTCGAATTCTTGGAAGAGTTCAAACAGAAGGAACATGTGCAGTATGACAAGACCATGTCTAGCTTAATAAGAGATTCGGTTTCACACCCTGCGAAGTTCAGGGCAGACAATCATGGTATATATTCAATAGCTTCCTTGGAACCACAGTTCAAGTATGTAGCTATGATGATGTGCAGATTATACGGGAGAGAGGACACCTCACATTTATTTCTTCAATGGGTGCCTCTAATACATCGATTTTCCGAAGGCTGTTCTTTCGACTGGGCGAAAATGTTGTCTGATAGCTTGACTAGTCGGATTACAGAGTATTAGGCGTAGAAAGAGAGCGGAAAGATTTCATCATTTTTTATGTCTGCATACATTATGGACATTGTATGCTTTCTAACACCATTTCCCTTGATGAGATGGAGTTGGACTCCAGCAGAGGCCGAGCCCATCCACGTCTATCATTCAAAATTATGGGAAAACAAAGCGACAGATTTCGTATATGAAATATTCAACTGGGTGATGGTACCTCTGCATGTCACTATTTTTGGCCACTCGCCACCCAGGATCTCGGACAGTATAGTGACGAATTTGAGCAGCATAGCTGACTAGTATGTAGAAGCTGAATTCTCATATCTCAGAGTTTTCGGGGCTTCTGTTCCCCCGCATGCATTGCCATTATTCATTCCCAACAAAATGGCTTGTCACGAGGTTGCTAGACAAACAGTAATAGGTGGCATAAGCAAGGAGCTTAAGGGATACTCGAAGAAGGTATGGCCACCTTTTCCTATTCATTTAAATTCATATTCTTTATTAGATTTCGGGCATGCTAAAGCTGAGGCAGCAGCCCTGGAAGACCTAAAATTGGTCCTTATTGAATTCAAGAAGCACGATCTGCAAAGGGTCGTGAGTAATCATTTGGCCAGTTGCAGACTCAAGAGATTTGAGCACGAAAATTCACCCTCGGATGACATTTTCTGAGGCGCAAGATATTATGGCGAGATTTTAGCTTAGATCCAAACATTGGCACCTGAAGAGAGGGCCGATGTTCTGAAATTCCAAGAACATAGACGCAGTTGTCTTCCCATAGTATTACGGGGTGAGAGTCCGAGTACAGCGGAGGTGAAACAAAAAGATGCCAAAGGCTCCAAGGATGCGACTCCTGGTCAAGAAAAACAACAGGACCAGGGATGATTTTAAGGATGGAAATTTATTTTTAAATGTAGAAAACTTGACGAATCTTATTAATCCTTCATATTCCAACTATAAATTTTTGGCGATATATTTATAAAAATATTCAAATTTATAAGGATTTTATATAGTTTGTATAAAATTTTGGCAATTTTTAAGTTAAAATAATTTTATCCTATAAAATTTGGGCGAATCATTTTTAGAATAGCGAATCTTTTTTTGGGGGAAAACATGGAAAATTAGCCCATGAGTGAAATTTATCCCCTAAAATCATCCCTGACTAGGACGGGGGAGAGCAAACTAAGAGTCCAAAAGTAGAGATAAAGACTCCTGACCCGCCAAAGGAGCATACTCCAGTTACTACTCTGGGACAATCAACAAAGAAAATCGGAGATCCTTTCACATCAGTTACTCCCTTGCAGTCAACTCAGGGAAATATTGATGCAGGGTGGATCTTAAATGAAGAATTGAGGCCTATAAGGGTGGAAGAGCTCCCTCCAAATGAGTTCTTATTTGATAAGAAGAGAAAGGTAATGGTAAAGAGAGAATTCTATCAGGAAGGGAAATCAACAGTCAAGAAATACAAAGTTATGACTGATGGGAAGGAAAAGAAGAAAGAATAGTTCACAACGAAAATAACTAGTACATTAGGGGCATATGCCACAGCGAACCAATTTTCAGTCGGGATTTTGAAAAACCAACTGAAACAAAAAAATCGCCTCATCAAGACCCTAGAAGCCAGACTAGCCACAACAGTGGAGGCTGCCAAAGACTAGGCGAGTGTAGGAATAGAGCAAGCAAGGTTGGCCGATAAAAGTGAGATAGAGCTACTCAAGACTAAGCTCGAAGAAACACAGATGGTGGTTCGGAATGGTCACATGCAAGCAGGCCAACAAAAAGATTTGATCGAACAGCTATAGGCTAGAGTGGAAATCACCAAAAGTAAAGTGATAAATATTGGGATGTTCCAGTCCCAGGTGATGGAGATTCGGAGCAAAGTCTCTGCGGCCCAATGAAATTTACTCGCCAAGGTAGAAGTGATTCAGGACAACTATTTGTTGGTTAATCAAGTTTTGGAGAATTTATCTGCTAGAGAAAGAGAACCTGAAGAAACACGGGTCACCTTTCAAGAGGCTGTGATAGCCACAAACAACAGGGATTCGGGAAGTACTCCTAGGTTTACCATTTCGGAGCAAACCAGAGGAAACATTCTATTAAAAGAATGGGAACATAGCATCTCAGAAGGTAAGCTACAAGCCAAGAGGGTAACAAAATACTTAGAAGAGGCTTTTAGCTCTATAGATGGTAATCTACTAGGCATTGATTCAGATGAATATGGAAAAAATCTCACTTGATTTAAATGAAAAAGAGGAAAGAAATTCAGTCGAGATCTCCCAAGTGACTATGGTGGACATAGTCCAAATAGACAAATGTATGATTAAAACAATCACGCAATTATGCGCTATTGACATCATAGACAGACAGATGGAAGACATGTTGCCACAATTAGCCCGAGATTGTTACTCTTTTGAAGCCAATTGTCAAGCAGAACCGTCAAGGCTAATATCTCGGCTGGTTGAAAGATGTGTCACATGTACCGAGCACGCACGAGGACAAGCTTCTGGAACCAAGTAAAGATAGAGAATAAGAAATGGAGTGATTTCTCTCCTCCCTATCATAACTGAAAATTTTGCAACGATTGAGATTCCATCTTATTGTAAAAATGTATAAATACACCATAGAAAGAAAGAAAAGAGGCTGGACCTTTTTGTGTCGATTGTAACAGAGGTTTTACATTTTGAGAGTTAATATAAAGCAAATCCGAATATTCTCAATTCTGTCACGACTGTGTTATGAGTTTGTTTTCTTGTATCTCATATTTCGTTTCATTTCATATTCATAACTGATGAAAGCTTCGCTATAATTTAGTGCAACTTCTACTATCGTGAATGAATTTTGGTTTTCTATATTGTTTATTGTTTTTCCTCTGTACCAACTATCAGCAGGTATAAGACCAGTCAACACTTTCATAATTCTATATATATTTTAGGCTTCATCGGGTTATTTCTTTACATTTTTCTTCTTCTGTTTATACATGAGATTCTCCCTTGATAGGAGCCTTACTCCATAGACAGCTAAATATTTTCTCCCACCTCATACATTTTATTAAAATATAACCCAGTTACAGGAAAGAGCCTTTGATTTGCATTTCTCTTTCATTTCTTAAACCGTAAACTCTCTTTTATACGACCGAATTGAGACAACACTTAAATCCCCCCTGAAGTTTTCTTATTGTACTGTTCCTCCATGACTGTCCCTGTACCAACACAACCCAACATCGAACTCGGATTATCAAATCAAACGTACATTTCCTTAAACCTTTTTGATACCATCCTTAAAACAACCACTACATCGGTTGAAGTCAAACGTTCATGGGCAGTGATTGAACATGATATAAACATCCAGGAACGGTTGGAATCTAGACAACGCCAACGGAGAAATCTTCCCTAGTTTCCCTTGTCGAAGGTTGATGTTTCTCTCTTCTCTATCCTTTACTCACTTTCAGACACTGTACTTCTAAGCCTTAAGTACAGACTCTAGAACAACATCTTTTTGGCGCCGTTGCCGGGGACCGAAGTTAGGAAATCTTTTTCCCTGGGAAAATGACATATTTTTTTTTCGTTGAAAGTGTTACCCTTTGATAGTGAACAAAGATTACACACCTTTTTAAGGCTTTCCTATCTTTCACTTGGTGACTCCACAAATAATAAACTAGCATTCGGTCGAAGGAATACTAGACAAAACTCGGATGGTAAGCAGATTACACCCGTTAACGATCCCGAGAAGATTATAAAGGCGAGAGGCTCTCTTAAGCCAACTGCTACAGTCTGTAAGCTTAAACACCCACAAATGAAGACTAAGATTTCTTCAGAACCTTCAACTTCACGTAGTCCTCTCTTTGATACTAAAGATTTGACATCAAACTTCTCTGAATTTAGGAGTGAGATTCATCAGACAACCCCCTTAGTACACAAAGGAAAGGACCCTTTTGAAATTTCGTCAGCAGTTGACATACCATCCTTTCTTTAGTTAAATTTCCTAACCTCACCTAATCCTGAAGAGTGTGTTACACATTCAGTTTCCACACCCGCCGGTTCTCCTGATTTCGTCTCTTGCAAATCTGAGGAACCAAGCCCTCTCTTTCCTTATCTTTCATCGTCGTATTTTCTTCTTCACGGAGAAAATAAAGATTCACTTTTAATTTTCCGAAAACCCTTTTACGACTTTCCACTAATAACAATGGCAGCCACCGGAGGAGGAGGTGGAGGGGTTATGGAGGAGGAGGGGGAGGGGATCCTGTAGGAGGAGATGGAGGCCAAGGGCCTGCCCCCCCTCCCTGAGTGTTTGTGAAAGTCGCAGAAAGATACACTCCTTTGGTATTGCCCGTTCCTCTGCACGACCTTCTGAAAATTACATAAAAAAATTACCAAAGTTTACTGGGGAAGGAGATCTGATCGGAGCAGAACACATTAATTTCTTTGATCAATTCATAGACATCCTAGGTATCGAACATGAGGACATATATTTGAGGCTTCTTGTTCAAACCTTCGAAGGCCAGGTCCGAACTTGTTTTCAGAGTCTACCTGCAACATCTATCTTGTCTTATGACGCCTTAGAAGATGCTTTCCTCAGACAATGGGGCGAAAGAAAAGACCACCTATATTATTTAACTGAATTTGGGTCTTTAAGAAAAAAGAATTCAGAAACAGTCATGGATTTTATTCAAAGATTCAACAAACTGTATAACAAAATCTCAGCCGAGGTTAAACCCTCCCAACCCGCGGCCAAAGTAACTTTTGCAGGGGCTTTCGAACTAGATTTTGCACTCCTTTTGCGAGAAAGAAGAGGAGCCACTCTAAACCGAATGCAGGATGATCCTGTAGAAATCGAGTCGAATATGATGGCTTCTAGTAAAATTAAAGCTAAAGTAGAAATGAGAAACCGAGAAACTAAACGCTTTAGAGAACAAGCAAGTCTGTCAGGGTCTAATGGATCCACAGATGACAGGGTAGACGATATGGCCAGGGTAATTAAAGAACTGTCTAATAAAATATCCAGAATGGAGCTAGAACAGGCCAAAGATGATTATTTCCCCAAAAAGGATTTCAAGAAGAACCCCAACCTCCCGAACCAACAAAGAAAGATAAAAAACGAAGATCAAAAAATACAAGCTCCCCTAAAGAGTGAAAATTTTATAGGGGTGAACGATCTCCAAGATTTCGGAGATTCAGATAATGATGTCACAAACTTCGGTGATGACTACACACAACCATATCTGACTAGAGAAGATTATGAAAAATATATAAACACTCAACAACCGTCGGTTGAGGGCGAAGAAAGTGATCATATTGAACTTTGTGGCTCTCAACAAGAAACCGAAATGATAATGGCTGAGATCCAACCTAAGTACAACTTGAGATCTAAGAGTAAGCCCATCTCAACTGCTCAACCTAAGAAAATCCTCCAAAGAGGTCAAACTTATGAGCCTACTCCAGAAGAGACACTGTTACTTAACAGCAAAATGAAAGTAGTAAGCACACAACAGTCCGAAGTGGGAAAAGTTGAAACCCAAGCACAAGGAACCGAAACAGTAAATAAAATTATGCCTTCAACGAAGACCATGAGTAATAAAGTGGTCCAGACGAATAAGTCGGAAAGGAAGGATTCAAAAGTCTCAACCAAAGAAACAGACAAGGTGAGTGGAGCTTTCAGTTTTGAAAACAAGATAAATAAAATTAAGATACCCATCCCTCTGGTAGAATTAGCAAAAATCCCCGTTTATCGGAAGCAGATTACCAAAGTGATGGGTGTCTCAGAGATAGAAATCCATTCTGACGTTTTAAACCTAGAAGATGAAAAACCTAACATCACTTTTGGTCCACATTTTGAAGGGGCCAAAGATACTATTGCTCCCTTTTATATCACTTTAAATGTATATGATTAAATGCTACATAATTGCATGTTAGACTTCGGAGCCTCCCATAAAGTTATGCCAAAGATTGTTATGGACAATTTGGGTCTCCAGATCACCAGACCTTACGGATATCTTTACTCTTTTGACTCAAGAAGGGTTAAGTGTATGGGAATGATAAAGGATTTAGTAGTTACCCTGGCACAGGTCCCGGTTAAGAGTATCTTGATGGATGTGGTGATTGTTGATATTCCCCCTAAGTATGGCTTATTGTTGTCTAGGTCATGGGGAGCTAAGCTGGGGGGTTCTCTTCAACTAGATATGACGTTCACCACAATTCCTGTGTTTGGTGGGCAATTTACTCATTTGTACAGAGAAACGAGGTTAGCATACACAGTAAGCGACCCTCAAAACTTGAACAATTTCCCTATTTACATTGCAGATCAAGATTTAGGAAATTGTATCTTATCTTTTGATGACGGTTTAGATGGTTGTCTAGAAGAAAACGATATAGAGCAGGATGAGTCAGGTTACATGACAGAGGATCTGTGTAGCACCGGTGTCTGGAAAATGTTTTTTGACGGTGCCTCATCTTGTGAAGGGGCTGGTGCAGGTGTGATTTTAGTGGCTCCCGAATGAAAGTTCATTGTTCCTTTTTCCCACAGACTACAATGGGATGTAGATTATACTAACAACGTATGTGAATACGAAGCGTTGGTATTAGGATTAGAGGCTTCCAGGAAGCTTAAAATAAATAACTTAGAGGTATACGGAGATGCAGAGTTAATATTCAAACAAATAAATCATCAGTACCAATCCAAGCATCCCAGATTAAGATCATACATGAATTGTGCCTGGGATCTGATGGAAAACTTTTTCTCATCCGTAAATGTCCACTTCATCCCACGTGAAAAGAACTTACATGTTGATGCATTAGCTAAAGCATCTTCAACCTTCTCTCCTCCCACGACTTTCAAATTGAAGTATCACATAGAAATCAGACACAGACCATTTGTACTGGATAACATCCAGCACTGGCAGGTTTTTGAGGATGATGAGAAAATTAAGAAGTTTCTTGAAGCAATAGGTGAGTTTTCCGAAACCCACACAGATCAAGAAAACTAGAATGACAATATGTGGATCATGCAAGGCCTGGTCTTATGATGAGCTAAGGCCATATGACACTTTCGTAATTGATCACAAGATACCTCTAAATCCCGAGATCAAACCGTTTAGGTAAAATCTTAAACAGATCAACCCCATTTTGTTACCTGTGATCGAAAAAGAAGTTAAGAAACTTTTAGACGTGAAAATAATAGTACCTCTGAGATATTCAGACTGGGTAGCAAACTTGGTCCCGCTCAGAAATAAGAATGGGGAAATCAGACTGTGTGTAGATTTTAGAAATCTAAATAAGTCGTCTCTTAAGGATAACTATCCACTACCCAAAATGGACCATGTGCTAGAAAAGATAGTTGGAGCCAACCGAATGTCTATGATTGATGGGTTCTCTGGTTATAATCAAATCACCATGAATGAGAAAGATAGAGAAAAAACCGCTTTCACTACACCATCGGGTACGTTCATGTATGATAAAATGTCTTTTGGTTTGATGAATGCAGGGGCCACGTTCCAGCATGCTATGGACATCACTTTCATCGGTGANATTTATCTTGACGATTTGACGGTTTTCTCTAAAACCGACGAAGAACACTTGATACATCTTAAACAGACATTCGAAAAATGCCGCGGGTTTGGTCTATCTTTAAATCCAAAGAAATCACATTCCGCCATGTGGGAAGGTAAGCTTTTGGGTCATATCGTATCTAGGGATGGAATCAAGATTGATCCTAAGAGGATTGAAGCGATAGATAATATAAATATTCCCAGAAATGTAAAAGAGATTCAATCTTTCTTAGGAAGAATAATTTTTTTACGAAGATTTATCCCGAATTTCACTGAGATTGTAAAACTGATCACAGGTATGTTGAAAAAGGACAGCGAAGTGAAATGGACGACCGGGGCCAAATCATCATTCGCACATATTAAGAAGGTCATATGCAAGGAACCTATGTTAGTGAGCCCCGACTGTCTAAAATATTTTCTTATTTTCTCATTTGCCTCTGAACACACGATTGCCGCGGTGCTCCTACAAAAGAACGAAGAAGGTTTTGAACAACTGATCGCTTTTTTTAGCAAGAGCCTTAGAGATGCAGAACTGAAGTATGATATAATAAAAAAACAAGCGTACGCCATGGTAAAAACATTAAATGCCTTCAGAACATACGTACTACACTCCAAGATAATTGCGTACGTGCCTACTAGTTCTGTGAAAGATATTTTGGTACAACCAGACAGCGATGGAAAAAGAGGGCGATGGCTTTCCAAAATCCAAGAATTTGATCTGGAAGTCAAACCGATCAAATTGATAAAAGGACAAGGCCTAGCCAAACTCTTAGCTAAGTCGAAATTCAGAGCCCTAGGTATCAATTTCCTGCAGGAAGGTGACGAAGAAATGAACCTGAACGAGCTGAATGAGCAAATAGGCCCAAACAAGATGGAAGAGAAGTTCATATCATCAGGCTGGTACAGAGACATAGCATCTTACTTGCTAACTCTAAAATTCCCAAATGAGCTATCACCATCAAAAGCCAGGACTTTAAAACTTCATGCGGTTAAATATTGTATCGCCAAAAGTCAGCTATATTGGAAAGATCCATTCGGTTTCTTGTTAGTCTGTTTAGTCGAATCGGAAACTCAACGGGTTATAGAAAAATTTCATGAGGGAGTCTGTGGGGGGCATAACGCTTGGAGAGCTACAGCTTACAAAATTCTGAGGGATGGGTACTACTGGCCAAAACATTTCTCAGACGTTAATGCCAAAGTCCGAGCCTGCAACCCTTGTCAGCTATTTGCAGGTAAACAGAAGCTCCTGGCACTGCCTTTGGTTCTATTCAAAGATGAAGCCCCATTTCAACAATGGGGTCTAGACTTCATAGGTGAGATTAATCCCCATTCCAGTGATCAACACAAGTGGATCTTAACCACAACAGATTATTTTACTAAATGGGTGGAAGCCATTCCAACCAAAAGGGCAACAGACTCGGTGGTAATCGATTTCTTAGAAGACAATATTTTGTCAAGATTTGGTTGCCCCCAAAAGATAATTACAGACAATGCCCAAGCCTTTAAATCCATGGCTATGATCAGATTCTATCAGAAGTATAACATCATTCTTGGCCATTCCACAGCATATAACCCCCAGGGAAATGGATTGGTCGAGTCATCTAACAAGAGCCTGGTAAATATAATCAAGAAAGTATTGGATGAAAACAAAAGGTCTTGGCATGTGCACTTAAAATACGCATTGTTGGTGAATCACATAAGCACAAAAAGGTCTATCGGCATTTCACCTTTTCAGATGGTATATGGGACGGATGTTGTGCTACCTATAAACCTAGCGCTTCCAATGATGAAGTTATGGAAAGATCAAAATGAAGAACCCAATCACGTCACCAGGAGGATAAATTAGCTAATTGAGGTTCAACAACATAGGGTCGAAATAGATGAAAAGTTGTAGAAGTACCAAGATTACATGAAGACATTATTCGACTGTAGAGCAAAGGACAGAGATTTCCTCCCAGGTGATTTAGTATTAAGGTGGGATGCAAGAAGGGAAGAATCAACAAAACATGGTAAATTTGACCACCTCTGGTATGGGCCATTCAGAGTCTCAGCTCTGGAAGGAAAAAATTATTTCCTACTGGAAAATATAGACGGTGAAATCCTCAACGCCCCTGTCAACGAGCATTATCTGAAGCATTATATGACATAATAGTCGCCTA
>SNQJ01S0089125.1:81946-93335 GCA_010110895.2 Picea sitchensis | reverse complement strand
TGATAAAATATATGTCATCCACTTCAATCCTCAATGGTTTCCCATCGATGTTGAAGGACCATGTCTCCGGATCCCAGTAGTTTACTAGCAACTAGAGTAACCTCACTTGAACCCTCATTCCTTTGAGAACCCAAAATTTATAAAGGCCACATATTTTTAAAGATTTTTAGGCCCCTATATCCCTTCCCACTATTGCATCTATCTCTTTATGCTCCCTCTCCCTCCATTCAATCACCATCCTGCAAAGGAAAAGCCATTTTTTGAGTTAAATCCTTTCAAAACATGTTCACGGACTTGTACATGGGCTAGCTTGGTAACTGTCGCCTATAGGTATGCATATGCATGGGAATACTTTGTCTTTCCCATGTATATGGGGTCGTATATGTGACCCAATGAGTTGTCCCCCGCGTACACCCCAATTTACATATTACTCCCTCTAATACTAAGAAAATGAGGACTAAAACTAAAATTTAAACCATTGAAATTGAATTAGAGGAGATGGGCACTTACTTGGTCTGGACGATTGCTAATTTTGTTGATCATAGCTCCCATAATCGACACTTGAATATCGTGGGGAAAATGGCCTAAAATGCACTATGTGGGTGAAAAACTCAAATGATATGGTAAAATGGTTTGTTTTTACTATTACTAGAAATTTGTTTTCCCACTTCATATAGTTTGTGCTAATTTTTGACCTTATGGACTAATAGTGCAGTGGCAAGAATTGGGTTTTGGCGGTTTTTTCCAAGAATTTTTGTGGTTTCCAGTGTCATACCTCTCGTTCATGCCTTCTTTAGGTATATTATTTCACTCCATTTTATACTCTTGCATCATCATATGACCTTGATCCATATGCCTTAGGTACAAACCCATTTATTAGCAACACAGAACCTTCTTACTACTTCTGGAAGTATCTTTATTAAGTGGTAGAGGCTTACCAAGCATGGGTGCCCTAGTTAGAACCTTTGTGCCATTTGGTTCCAATGTAGAGGTTATTCCATTGGACCRGGAGTTCCTTACAGTTCCAATATGACTTTGCGTTCAAACCTCATATTCTTATTCACAAGCATTMTGGCCGTTACCTATGGGACTCCCCCTGAGTCTTGGTTAATCTCTTTTCCAACTCTCTAAAAAGAGAAAATATTGTCGAGTGAAATTGTCTCTTTCACACTCATTAAATGGATTTGAAAGGACGTCTATTTGGTGTAAGTTTAACCATTTTTTGAACCARGTAGACTWGTTACGAAAAAAWAATACTCTAGTCATCATTTGCTAGAAGAGTTCTCCTGGTATTATTTTATACTTTTTCGGGCCTAGGGGACTAAATCTATGAAAAGAAAATTCTTTGGAGTTAAGTTGTAATCGCATTCCATCATCCTGTTTGCAGTATTGATCCTATTTCCAGTTCTCACTTTCTCGTTATAAGCTTATAACCTCAGAAATTTTGCATCATTGTCCAAGCAGAGAATATTTTATATCCTTTGTAGCTTGACACCCTCCTAAGAGGAAACCTCCCCCCAAGTATCCATGCTCCGYATGCACTTCCTTGAATTGAGCATAGTTATGTTCCACTATTTGGAGCTAGTTTCTTACTCGCGACACTTGTTTCCTCTCCTATATCATAACATTTATTTGCCTATGAAGAAACAAAAAAGAAAGGAAGGAAATAAATTTATCTCATATCAGCAGCAGTCGTGTCGCCCTTGAACAAAGCATAAAATTTTGAGTCCACTTTCATCCAAAGTTTTGTTTCAGCATGAACTTAGGAAGTTGATCTCGTTACTTAGAGTTTACTCCTCTGACTGGTTATTCTTCCAGTCCCTATGGAGAGTTTGTTGATTCCTCCTGCATCACAAAGTTTTATCATCAAGTATATGTTTCCTGAGTTATACATATGTCTCACACTCTTGTTCAAAGGATGCCTATAATCCTATGTCGTCCATTTCTCAGAACTCTTGACATTACATGTTGGCCATACCCTTAGTGTATCTCAGAGTCACATGAAGCTATAGTCCTATCATGCACCCTGGTCCTACTTTTATTATGGGTAGGTAACCTTGAACCTGGAAGTTGACGTATCTTCATTGGTCACTGACTGGGGGGTTTCCCTTGTGTTCAACGGTAAGAAATATATTCTCACATTGGGATTTGTGTAGTGTCTTGGATTCCATTATCCTTATCGGTGATTTCCTCTCCTTTTTCGATAGTCTTTATTATTGGCTACTATTCAGAGGGTCTCTTTCATGCACTACTTGCATCTGGTGCATGTGAGAGACAAACAAGGTCGTCGGTTCGTGAAAATCCTATTCATCTAAGATTCTCCTAATCATAAAGCTATTTGTGTTGACTGATGAGAGATGCCCTAATTCTCTCCTTTCAGCAAGTCTCCTTCCATCGACTTCAACTCATCTATTATAGAAATGAGACCTAGAGTCTTATGAGTACCTAGAGGGCTGAATTCATTAGTGGCACATTCTCCCATGATTAACAATTAGGAATACATCAATGTCTCTTAATCGATGTATTCTTCAAGTGTTCAAACTCAACACCCTTATTCACACTTGTAATAATGTACTCGGTGACTTGATACCTGATTTCATTATTGGTAGGTTGTCTCACATTTGTTAACGATATACCTTAATGACCAGTAATCAAACGAAGCCTCATTGTGTTCGACATCAACTCCTATGTTCACATTATGTATACTTGCACCTTCGGTGGATAGTGTAAAATACCTCTAGCTTACAATAGCAATATTCCTAATTTGTTGTTGTCTTTCATTGGACCAGTACCTATATGAATTCAGTGATCATGGGAGATCATATTGTACTCCATTTTATACGGATATATTTAGATTGATTTTTAGACTGGATTCCATGGTGTCTTGTTCATGACTATGACATCCTATTGCACTTTCTATTGCCTATTTATGGCCATGAGCAACTATTTGATATATTTCCACATGGATCTGCAGTGTAATTCAGATTGGAAGCCATGTTTACAAAGTCATTATGGATTGTTATATTCTCATGAGTAGCTAGCACTTCCATATGAGTCTCCATTACTCCACTTATGGGAATGTTAATGTATTTCGACCATCGTAGATACTCCTATGAACTCACACATTTGGGGGCATCTATTACAATAAATGTTTCCTCACCCCATGCAACTTGCTTGGGTGTCCTTTCCATTTCCCTATGCAGACTTGAAGTCCCCTTTTGTACCTTCCAGAGACAAAAAAACAAATTTTTCCACATATACGCTCCCTATCAGTTAGACAACAAGCATTTACACAGGTTTCTCCACTACAGCCCGCGTACATTGGGTTTGGTACTCAAAATTAAAAATTATGTCGTGTTTCCATGCCATGTCACAAGATCCATGATCCTTGACCTTCCATATACTGGAAAATCTCTAACTCGTCCCTTCAGATCCATTTGAAGGCTATAAATTGAGCCTTATCCAAGCCTTGAAGGAGATTGAACAATTCAACATTGAGAGCAAAGACACTCTGGAGAAATTTCACTTCATATTGAGTCTGCATCCCTTTATCCTTGAAAGTATGAACTCCTTGTTCAGCCCCCAAGCTCTTCGTGGTTTTTGATGGAGAACCTCATTGTCTCCTTTATATGATATTGCCTTTGGTGGAGGATTGAAGTGGTGGAGGCTCGACTGGAGGGACTTAGTTTCTCGGTTCCGATGTGTGTTGTTACAGAAGTTTGTCACCTATATACTTCTGTTGATTATTTTAATAGAAATACTCTTTTCTTGTCCAATTGATATATTGAAAATATTTGAATTATTATTCCATGGGAATATTTGTCATGTATGTTAATGGATTATGTTAATCTATATGCTAACATTATATATTATCACCATATGTTTGTTTATCTTGGTTGTTCAGTACAAGTTGCAGGTATAAAGCTTTAAGTTGTGTGCTCAATGATGGTATTCATCGATCGTCCGAACGAGGTAGGATCTTGGACTTGTCTTGTTAGMATTTCATTTATATAGCATACTTGGGATTAGAGTTGATTTATGTGTGTCATTATGTMTRTTGTGGTTTACCCCATCCCATAGAGATATTTTCCTTGTAACAAGAGGAGAAATTGGCATAGTTAGTATATATTTAGGAGGATCATTTTGTCCCAGGATTCCATCAATAGGTTCAGAAATCCAAAGAGAAGTCATGRCATTATCGAGACATTAAATGAAATAAGTTTCAAGTTAGATATTTAGTACTACTCTATGACAACATGTATATGCAACATCCAGGGAAGTTTCGAATGCACTGGTTAGGACCTTATGTGATTTAACAACTAACAAATACATGTGTTGTGCGGATGGAAACCTTGAATGGAGAAGTATTGGAAGGTATGGTGAATGGAAGTTGGCTCAAACTCTATAGAGACAATCGATAGGTTGCACAGTAAGCTGGTTTTCAATGTAATACTTGTATTATAATTGTTGCATCATAGTAGGCAAGAAAAAGAAGAAAAAAC
Organism: Picea sitchensis; assembly: GCA_010110895.2. Taxonomy (NCBI): domain Eukaryota; kingdom Viridiplantae; phylum Streptophyta; class Pinopsida; order Pinales; family Pinaceae; genus Picea; species Picea sitchensis. The sequence continues at coordinate 88,833 of SNQJ01S0089125.1, read as the reverse complement.
AAATAAAAAGTAGATATATAGAAAAGAAAAAGAGTGTTCAAGTACCAAGGAATAAGAACATGCAAAAAATGAATGGTCTTCACACATCATCTTAACACTGCACCAAACTAGGAGATGAGACACATATGAGTCAGACGGCGAGGCATATAGATAAAACAACAATAAAATAGTGCACAGTTGGGCAATGACAAGACCATTAAAATAATTAAAGCATGGAAATGATGGTTACATAGTGAGAGTGATGGGTCATAAAAACTTCATATAAGTCTTAAATGGAAAAAACAATTGGAAATCACGACAGATCGATAGTACGAGGGATAAATCACCCGATGGATTTTTTAATCAAGATGCAATTACGGAAAAACTTAGAAACCATAGTGGTGGATTGGAAAAGCTAGTTAAGGAAATATGGGACAAGTATGGTCAAAACGAAACCACAAAAATATAAGAAAATTGTTAAGTGGAAACCATTTTTTCATAGCAATAAGAGCAAAGAAGAGTGAACTAGAGAACATAGTCGAGCTACAGATTCCAGAGAACACACAATGTCAGTTCAGGAACCTGTCACCCAAGAACGAATGGGGAAATATCCTTTATTAGTACCACCAGTCCCCTCGAGGATGAGTAGGGAAGGAGATATGCTTGGAAATACTACCATCCTCAAGTTTTTGGATCATGATATTATCGATGAACAACCATTTCCAGAGTTGGCTAGGGAAAAATACTCATGTGCTGAGAGTGTATCAGATGTAGAGGCTTGAATTGCTTCCAATATAAATTTGTATGCATATTTCAATGGAATCAGTAACAGATTCAGGGGTTATGAATGCTTCATGATAGTAAATGAGAAGGAAATGGATCAGGATCCCACTAAAATAGAAGTTTCCCAAAAATTGGCTTTGTATACGACAACCAAACTGAACCTGAAGGATTTAGCTAGTCTGAAAATGAAAAGGTTTCTGTATACAAATTTGCAAGTGGAAAATGTATGTGTCTTGGGAAATTGGATCAAGTTGCAAGAACATGAAAATATTTAGTTTTTATACTTGAAATGAACAACATAAACAATCATAAACAACCATCAAAATAAACACATAACATAACAATATGATAAAGGATTTCACCCCTCTCTTGGGCTACATCTCCTGGTCCAGCCTCCAATGGATCATTTTTCATTATATGATCAAAGTGTTAAAAAAATGCTTTGCAATGCTCATGATGCAAAATATATTTCTCCAATGGCTCCAGAATGTCCAAAACCCCTAGCTAGGCTCTTTCTACACCTAGCTTGGTCAAAAAATGAAGAAAGTATACTTCTTGGAAGTTTTTCCTCAATAACTTGTTGTCTTTGCTCGCCAAAATGCACACACAGTCATCCAAAACTTGAAACTCTCTCCAAAACCTAGATTTCCTATCATTCTGGGCATGTGGGTGGATTGTGGGCATAATTGTTGTGTCATTAGTGGAATTGGCACCCTAACTACGAAGGTATTAGTCGTGTGGAGGGGTACATGTCCAAGGGATAGGATAACTACCCACTCCTATTGGCTAGCTCTCAGACTTTCCCCACACTCTATTCGTATGGTATTTTTGTAGTGGAGTGTGACCAAGGGTTGGGGCTTAGCCTCGACCCTTTTCCCGTCGATGGAATCCTTGAATAAATTTTAAATAATGGTTGTAATGTATACGGTTAAGGAACAAAGGTAGGCGGTATGGTGGCCTGGCCTACGTGGAGTCTTTCCCCTTGCTAGAGGTCGCAGGTTCAACCCCCGTGGAGACAAACCCAAACATTTTACCAATGGAGGGGTTGCCACGTGGTGGCCCCTAAGTGGGCCACGTGGCACCCATATATTGGTCCACTAAACTGACATGTTTCAACCACTGGTTGGTCCACATCATACCTCTGCATGATCAGCCTACCAAATCACAGTATGCCATGTCAGCCTACCAAGTCACCTTGCCATGTCAGTTGTATGGTCGTATAGACTGTACGGTCAGCTACCATGTGGAATGTACGAACTGTACAATCAACCAAATTTTGCATGTTTGGGAAAACATAAAGAACACAATGTATCCCTCATACAAACTTCGTTTGAGCCCATTCAAGGTGCATTGGGAATTCGAGGATGAGGTCTATGCAATGAAGTTGTTTTCGAGAAATTTCGAAAACTTTGATTTATGAGAATTTTTTTATCCTCTGGATCACTCCTCCCCATTGGGAAGATTTTGGACCTCCAAAATACTACTTCAATCAATCTGAAGATGAGGGTACATTTCCCTCACTTTTCCAACCTCAATCCATTTATCTTTTCTTGGATTTGTGCCTTTTAGACCAACATGAAGGTACTCCACATTCCCTCATTTTGAAGTTCTTATTTTTTCTGTGAAGGATTATATCCTCATGCAATTTTGAAAGATATTCTGGAAAGAATTCATCTATGGAAGGAATCTAAACATTCTCTCCATGATTGTTACTCAAAGGAGGCTCATAAAATCTCAAATTGTCAACATTAACAACTTCATACATTTGCATATAAGGAGGCAAATCCAAACAGAAGGCATTGTTTCAAATATTTTCAATAATCTTGAAAGGTCCATATCTATAACATCCCCAGCCACCCATAGGTCAGGGTGTACTACCTTCAAGCCCACCCTTGGAATTTGTACTCTTACCGGTACCTTCTTTATTTAATAAGGATGCATAAGATAAAAGGTTTAACGACATGCACAACAATATCCAACAAGCATGCATAATCTAATGTTTAGTTAAATGATAATTAAAATACACAGCGAAATACATTCATACACAGATAATAATATCACAACAGAGAGAACTTATCTTTATAAAAAGGAGACACCAACTGGTTGGAGCCCAAGGACGTTCCACCCAACTGTAGACACTACTAATCCAAATATCAACATCAGTGTCACCCCCAAGATAGGGATGTGAATCCACAAGGAGGGTTACAGAGTGTTACTTGGGTTCCCAAACCTTTCATCTCTCAAGCTTTCACAGGTTTCCCATCACTCATAGAATTCCAAGTACCCAACTCTCTTCTACACATCCTATACCACCCAAGAGAATGGACCTCCACCCTTCTTTGCCATGCAGTCCCTCAGGCACTCCTTCTCCTTCCAAGGATCTAGCACAGTTGGTCTAGAATCTCAATGCTGGAACTCTCAGGATTTGCAGGTGTGAGAAAAACATGGCACAGGCCAATGCATATCAGACATGCATGCCTCAAGTCATGGATGGATTGCACCAATGACCACTATAGCCAACTATCCCATGGCTAGTCTTCAAAATTTACTTTCCCTTTACCAAGCCAAGATGCAGGTGAGGATGGATCAATGAATGGGTAAGTGGGTGTATGAAAGTGAGTGCAAGAAATAATGGTACAAATGCAGAAATGAAGGAGCGAATGAGCCAATGGCCAACCCCACAATCAGACCAGGGATGGGTTTGAGTATTTTCTGTGAGGAATCAAGAACCTTCTGTCCTTCCTCAAGAAGCTCATGTAACCGATCCCATCCCTTAGACAAAAATGGTAATTAAAATAGGAAGTAAACATTTATCCCCTCAAGCCCCCTCTCTTATGGAATCATAGCCCCCTGTAACTCTAGTCCCTTTCCGTCTAGAAGCCAACGATGTAGTTATTAATAATAATGATAAAAAACATTACATGTCTTGGGCATACCATCCCTTTAATAATCGTTTGGGCACTTAGGCCTCTCAACATTGTAACAATACATTATTTAAAATGGGGGTCTGAAACCCGAGGTGTTACATCCCCTCCCCCTTATCTTGGCACTGTCCTCAGTGCATATACAAAATAGAGATCAACATATCAAATTTATTCAAAAAGTTGTGGGTACTCTACCCGCATGGCATCTTCATGCTCCCAGGTAGCATCTTCAAGACCGTAGTAGGTCCACTGAACTTTTACTAGCTCTATAACTCAATTCCGGAGCATTTTGACCTTTCTATCCAATACCTGCACTGGTTGAACCTAAAAGTATCCCTTTGTATCTACCTGAATCAGATGCCAATCAATAACATGGTTAAGATCATGTACATATTTCTTTAGTAAAGATACATGAAATACATTATGCACATTCATGGAAGCAGGTAATGAAAGCATGTATGAAATTGGCCCTATCTTGTCCAATATTTCAAATGGGCCACAAAATCTGGCTACCAGCTTTGTACAACTACCCAATTTCAAATATTTTTTCTTGGTCTTCACTTTCAAAAGTACATGCTCCCCTAATTTGAATTCCCTAGTTGTCTTGTTCTTGTCTACATAAACTTTTTGTCTATCTTGCATTGCCTTTAAATTATGCTTGATCTTAACCACCTGGTCTTCCATATCCTTGAGAAACTCTGGCCCAAGTACCACTCTATCTGTTGGGTTGTCCCATCTTACTGGAGTATCACATTTCCTACCATACAAGGCTTCAAATGGGCTCATTCTCATTGAAGCTTGATACCCATTATTATATGCAAACTCAACCAAGTGTAAGTAATCTTCCCACTTAGATGGCTTATCCATCACATACATTCTCAGCGTGTCTTAAATTATTCGATTGACCCTCTCTGATTTCCCATCTGTCTAAGGATGATATGTTGTGATAAATTTTAGATTTGTTCCAGATCCTTTAAACAATCCCCTCCAGAAATTGGAGGTAAACTTTGTATCTCTTTCCTAGACGATTGTCCTAGGTATCCCATGCAACCTAGCAATTTCCTTCATGAAAATTTTTGCAATATGAGCCATTGTATGTGTTGTCTTCACAGGCACAAAATGAGAAGCCTTTGTTAATTTTTCAAACACCACCATGATTGAATCATGTTGCCTATTATTTATGGGTAATCCTGTGATGAAATCCATGGTGATCACTTCCCATTTATTCTTTGGGATTGGAAATGGCTGCAACAAACCCGTTGGGTGCTTATGCTCAGCCTTCACCTTCAAACATTCAATACATCGATCGATGTAATCAGCAACATCATTCTTCATTCTTGGCCAAAAGAACTGTGTTCTTACTGTTGTAATTGTTTTTTGGTAACCGGGATGTCCAGCATAAGGAACATCATGCATTTCCTTCAGTACCAAATTCCTTAGTTTTTTGGAACTAGGAACATAGATTCTATTTGTATGCACGAGTAATCCATCTTCCTTTATCTCATACTCCTTTATTTTCTGCTATACATCTCCTTGCTGTAAGTTTTCCTTTACCTGTAGGTAATTCTGATATGTAACAAGACCATCTAAAATTCTACTCTTCAAGTCGGATTGATGCATACTGACAGCAGTAGCATGCATGAGATGAACTCTTCTACTAAGTGCATCAACAAATTTATTCTCCTTTCCCTTGATATGCTTGATATCGAAGTCATATTCACTTAAAAATTCCATCCATCTTGTTTGCCTAGCATTCAAGGGCGGTTGTTCAAAAAGATACTTCAGGCCAATATGGTCTATCCTTAATTCAAATTTCTTCCCCATGAGATAATTCCTCCACATCCTCAAGGCGTGAACAATGGAAGAAAGTTCCAAGTCATGGGTGACATAGTTCCTCTCATGTTCCTTAATATGTTTGGAATCATATCCAATGACATGTCCATTTTGCATGAAGACTCCCCCAAGTCCTTCCTTACATGCATCTCTACATACCACAAAACTTTCATTTTTGTTAGCAATATTTAACAAAGGTGCACTAGTAAGTAATTCCTTCAACAGATTAAAAGTATTTTCACACTTGAGTGTCCATTCAAATTTAGTTCCCTTATTTTGCAAAGAAGTGATGGGATGAGCAATCTTAGAGAACCCTACTATAATCCTTCTGTAGTAGCCAACTAATCCCATAAAATATCTAATGTTTGACACATTTCTAGGTGTTTTCCATCCTCTAATGGTTTCAATCTTCTCTGGATCTACTGTTATGCCCTGCTCTGATATAATGTGTCCCAAGTAATGGATTTGCTTTTGATAAAGAGAACACTTACTCAACTTGGCATACAATTGATGTTCTCTCAGTACTTGCAATACCAGTCTTAAGTGATGTTCATGCTCCTCTTCAGACTTAGAAGAGACAAGTATGTCATCCAGGAATACTATGACAAACTTATCCAAATAATTTATGAATATGTCATTCATTAAGAACATGAAGACAACTGGTGCATCGGTCAGACCAAATGGCACCACTACAAATTCATAATGCCCATACCTGGTCCTAAAGGCTATCTTATGAATATCTTCTTCCTTGATTCTTACCTTGTGGGATCTTGTCCTCAGCTCAATCTTTGGAAGTATCTTTTCTCCTCTTAGCTGATCAAAGAGGTCATCAATTCAGGGTAGAGGATATGTATTCTTTATAGTATACTTTTTCAGTTGTCAAAAGTCAATACATAGCCTCAAGGTTCCATCTTTCTTTTTGACAAAAAGTATTAGTGCTCCATAAGATGAAACACTTGGACATATGTACCCTTTCTTCAACAATTCCTCCAACTGCATTTGTAATTCTTTTAACTCTGGTGTGCTCATTCGGCAAGGTGTTTTTGACACTTGGGCAGCTCCTGGCACTAAATCAAATGAGAAATCTATCTCCCTTCTTGGTGGCAATATAGGTATTTCTTGGAATACATCTTCAAATTTCTGTAGTACTGAGAAATATTCGAGGCTTGGCCCCTTTGTATTTTTTGTCTCTTCCACATGAGCTGCATACAATTGACATCATTTCCTAAATCATCTTTTTAGCTATAAGGCTGAAATATCCCTTATAGAGATGGGTCTTGGAACTCCTTTCACAATGCTTTGTTTTCCATTTCCATCAAGACATGTAAATGTCTTGTTATGACAATCTAGGATAGCATGATGCTTTTC
>SNQJ01S0089125.1:49824-73616 GCA_010110895.2 Picea sitchensis | reverse complement strand
AGTTGGTGAAATTATATTCAACCATGATTTCAATAAATCCTTCTTTCCAGTGAAGGTTGCCCTGTACCTTTGATGTAATTTTGGCCACTCAATATTTGGGTTTTCTACTTGGGATATTAGACGTTAGATAGAAGTTTCACCTTTCCAATTGTCTCTGACCCAAATTGTTTCTACCAGGCAACTGACACCAAAGAGCTGAAGCCTTACTCGCCCAAAACTGTTTCTATCAGGCAAGTGATCTCAATTGAAGAGTCTTTTTCGTGGAAAGGCCAGAGATAGAGGGATTTGGTCCATTGACCATACCAGATCCATAACAAATGTATCCCAATCAATCGGGCATTGATAACACTCGTTGCCTTGTGGCAAACTCATAACCCCATTTCCAATCAAAATCCCTGCATTTTGTTAGAAACACACTCATGATTTACGGGTAGCATATCATTTTCAGTTTTTGGGAGTGCAACGAAGCTGACATGGAGGCCGATGGTTTGGAAATAAGATCTCCAATCATCGTTAAATATGGAAGAATATTGTTGCAAATCAATCAAATCGGATTTAGTCTTGCAACCTCCGGTAGAATTTTTTTTGAATGCATGGCATTGCTATTAAACCAGAAGTCGAGAAAACCAAAGTGCTTCTTAATGTTACAGTGTCAGCAACTTCTTTGATTTCCTTGATTATTGAATCTGGAATCGTAACACAATTTTCTTCCACCTCGTAAACAGGCTTAAATTTCATCTGTTGCTTCAATTCGCTTAGCACAGCATTGCCATCAGACTTTATCATGATCATATCGACCATGTTGTTGTAGTCACTCATATTTAGAAATGAAATGGTGGCCTCTATGGTATTTATCTTCCGTGCCAATGCTATGGCGCGTGCATACTATATGTTGATGTGCTAAACGTGAGGTTGAATCTGGACGTACAACAAAACATGGAATAATTGAAGCATATGGATCCAATTAGGAGACTGGGAACCCTTCTTTCTTGAAAAATAGGCAGAGAGACAAACTAGATCAACTGGACCACCTCTACAACTCTCTCTAACTTCTTTATAAACAGGCTTTGTGACTAGGCCAGTTTTTGCAATGAACCAGGCTTTCATGAAATTGTGAATTGCTTATGTGTTCGGTCAAGCTTATTCAGTGGTTTCTGTGCATTTAAAATTCATAATATTTTATTTGTTTGCGGGGTTATTTCCAAGCATCTATAGGATAAGGGGAAAGGTCAAAAACATGGCGTGCAAACAAAAAATAAACTAGGCCGAAGTTTAAAATGAGATTGGATCTTGGGAGGGCTGTTGCATGAGAATTATTTGTCACCTGCCTTTTATCTTGCCTAAATTGCAGACCTTCTTATTCATTTTTTATATTTTATTTTCTAATGTACTTACTGTTTTATTATTTTGATTTGTAGACGAAAGAGCAAGTTATTATTTATGTATTTATCTTAAAAAATAAAAGATGATTTTGAAAACTTATTACAAATTTGTGAGAAAATGGAAACAAACTGTAGACGAAAAATAGATTAGGAAATTTTTCTGCCAATCAATTAATTTTCCTGAAATCAATTAGTGATCCTACTTTCTGATCCTCGCGATCACACGAAGCACGGAGGAGAGGATACTCATTCTAATAAATAAAAATAAAAAACTTGAAAAAAACTCCTACCTACACTATGCTAATTAAAAATGAGAGATTAGTTACATGTAGTCAAATAACCAATGTAGTCATGCAGACAACATTAATAAGAATATGGTATCTTTCAATTTCGCAAATGAAAATTGGAAATATGTATGAATGTGAGAAATTAACGGTTGAAACTGTAAATTAAGAAAACAAAAAGAAAAACTAGACGAAACTGACCTAGTACTCGCTTGAAACCATCGTTCGATCAAGATTTCGTAGGCGCGATTTGTCTTGCTCGGATCATGCTGCAGCTCCTCACTGTCCTCCTCGACCTCCTTCTCGCCTAATGGTTCTTCATTAAATATGCAAGATTCTTCATATGTTGATTCTTCCTTCGCCTCAGGAGGAGTAAATAATATTCCGACTGCTGGCAAGATTTCCTCTTCCAGAGAAGAGGAGATCGCGACTTTTTATAGGATCTGAGTGAGTTGTTCCAAGATTAAATTCATTGTTAAACCATATTGTTAAAGATATTCTTATAGCACCCAAAACTGAAATCTAAATGAAGAAAACTTAAATAAACAGACTCTTACTTAAACAAAAAATAATTAGTCTTCACAGATGCGAAAATTAAACGCTCTTGATAGTTGGTAGGGACAGTGAGGAGTCTCCACTAAAGTGGATTATATGACCCTTAATACCAACACATGTAGATCACACTTCTATAAATTGAAATTCACACTTGTAGGAAGTGAAATTACTCTTGCAGAAATTGAAATTTGTCGAAATTGAAATTTGTCGAAATTGAAATTACTTTTACCTAGTTGGTAGGGATAACATGAGGAGTCTCCATTCAAGTAGCTTCTATGACCCCTTACCAACGCATATAGATCACACCTACATGAATTGAAATGAAAAAATAAACTAATACCTCAATCCATCGTTCTTCCCCGACAACAACGCCAAAATGTTGGTCTCTAAAGATGTCCTAAAAACAACCTCTATGCATCAGCCGAAGGTAAGCATTGGCACAAGAATTTTGCTTGTTGCCTACGTAGGTTATTATGTTCCATTTTCAATACCTCATCCTCTAGAGATGAAACATCTGTAAAGGGACAACAATCGTAAAGGGAATGACAATTGTTCTATTCAAGTGAACGACACTTCCTGTAAAGGGAACATCAATCGTAGCAAGGGAACAAAAATCATTACATTGGGTCGAACTAATGTTGTATTAATTGCATTGTAGTACTTTCCCAACTATCTAATTTGTAAATCTGAGGTTCGTAAACTTACAAAGCACACGCAAAGTATATGCAGGATTGAAACGAGACTAATCTAATCTAAATTCTAAGCTACAACTGAAATTGATTCATTGATCTAATGTAGGAAATTGAAACACATGACTTGGAATTGAATTGCTACAACCTATAACTGAAATGAAATTGCGTAAATGAAATTAAGCTAGGAATGGAGAACTAAATGAAGGAAAAGAAAATACAACATGTGAAGATTTGAATGACACAACAACATATGTGATCTCACACCAATGAAGCAATCTTACATTACAATAATCAAATCAATCTTCATAACAAAATAATGAAAACATGGAAACCAAAACTATGAATCAAAGCTAAGAATCCCTTTCTCTTTCAAATCCTAATGACTATTTACTGACTACCAAATTATTCCTCAATTATTACTACCCCTAAATGATTACTACCCCCTCATGAAGAGAGAGCACTCTCTTTTATACATGAGAGCCTTGAAGATAAGATAACCATCCCATAATTACAGATCCACTAATCTCTCAACTATTTTCCCATTATTACAAAATATGATCCCTTCAAATCCTCACACATATCTCTCATATATATATGGATAAGATATGTTATCCATTCGCCATGATCTTCTCCTTGGGATAGGCTTGAATTATCTCCTCAAATCTTGAAATGGTGGAGGAAGTATTCGAGAAGTCCTTTTGAATTAATCCTTCACATATTCCTACACATTACAAAGATCACACATTTTTGATATATATATGAAAACAAGTCGATTTTCTAATATTTAATCACAAATTCCTTTTAAATACTAAAATGAATGAAGTGGAGAATAATAAGTTGAAACACAAATATATTTATGAAAATGATATCATGAAAGGTTAATGGGGCGATGAAATGTGAAGAATGATGAAGGGAAAGGTGGATGAAAATATGACATTTCTAAGCCCCAACACATGGTATAATTATGCTTAAGAATAACTGAAGAACTAACAATAGGCCTAGAAAGCATATCAACAACTTTGTTAAAAATTCCTTTCTTATACCTGGTAACCAAGTGAAATTATTGTAGGAAACACATCCATCTGAAGTGACTTACTTGTTGTAGCTTTGTTTTTTATTGCAAGTATTGCAATGGTTGATGATCTGTGTGAATAATAGTTTCTTTTCCCAATAAATAATGTTTCCATTTTTTCACACTTTGCACCAATGCATACAACTCCTTGTCATATGTATGATAATTAATCACATCACCATTAAAAGTTTAAAAATGATAAAAAATTGGCTTTCCATGTTGCAACAAGACTTCTCCCATGGTGTGGTTACTTGCATCTGTTTGTATCTCAAATGGCTGTCTTAAATCAGGAAGTGCAAGAACTGGAGATGAACTGATTTTCTCTTTCAATGCATCAAAAAAAATTTGTTGCTTTCCTTCCCATTGGAAAAATTGCATGTTGCTTGTCACATCATGTAATGGAGCTACAATCGAAGATAAATTAGCAATAAGATTTCTCCAATATTGGTATTCTCCCAAAAAACTTCTTACCTCTGTTACATTGTTGGGCTTGGGCCAATCTATAACGAATTTGACCTTTGAAGGATCTATTTTTAGTTCTCCTCCTCCAACAATATGTCCCAAGTAAAAAAGTGAGGTCTTTCCAAACTCACATTTATACATCTTTAAAAACAAATTTTCTTTCTTCAATACAACTAAAAATTGATTTAGATTCCTAACATGTTCTTCACGAGATTTTCTAAATATCAATATGTCATCCAAGTAGACAATTACACAATCATGAAGAAAAGGCCTTAAAACATCACTCATAACTCTCATGAATGTTGTAGGGGCATTACAAAGCCCAAATGGCATAACCATCCATTCAAACAAACCTTTCTTTGTTTTGAAAGTTGTCTTCCATGTGTCTCCTTCAGCAATCTTAATCTGATGATAATCACTTCTCAAGTCCAACTTATTAAAATACTTATCATCTTTCAATTGATCAAACGAATAATCAATTCTAGGAAGAGGGTAACAATTATTTACCATAATCTTGTTCAAGGCTCTGAAATCTACACACATGTGCCATGTACGATATTTATTTGGTAGTAAAACAATTGATGACCCAGATGGAGATGTACTTGGCATGATAACCCCTTGGTCAAGCAACTCTTGGATTTGTTTTTTAATTTCAACATTCTCCCTGACTAACATCCTGTGCATGCCAATGTTTGGAAGAGGACAATCTTACTGCAATTGGATCTCATGTTGGATACCTCTTTTAGGAGGCAATCCTTTTGGCTCCTGAAACATCTCATCATATTTGTTAACAACCTCATATAAATCAGATTTTTACTTTGCATCACATCCTTGGAAAGCTTATTTTTCAACATTATTTTTGGGTTTGATCATCAAGAGTACAAAATTCTTACTAGCATTGACTAATCTCTTCATTTGTCCAACATTTACAAGTGACAAATTCAAATTTTTTGTATGTTCTCTAACAATGTACCAACTCCATTTTTAAACAAATGATATTTTTTCTCATGAGGAGTGAAGTAGGCTCTCTAATGTATAAATATAAGTTTTAACACAATACCACAAATATCAATGGAATAACATCTAGCTCTGCCTCATCTGTAAAGTTTGGAAAATCTAATTTTACATCTTCTTGTGACATGCAATTTGTAATTGTCACATATCCATCCTAGGATATGGTTTAGGATGAGGAGTTGTTTCCAAATCAAATTTCTTTAAATGTCTTGATGAGGTTTGGCAAGGATCAGGTATCAAAATGAGGTATCTGTCTTAGCATGCTTCAAAATTGCCACTTGTGAAAATCTCTATTCTTTCTTTTTTCATTTTGAGTTTGATTGAGGCTATTACTTGAAGAAATAGTATTGGAAATAGAGTCCTTACCTTCAAAACCCATGGATGTAATTTTTTTAGATCTCTCAGTCGGATCTAAATCATGTTGATAGTTACTGTGATCTTGGTTTAAGTTTTGTTCCCCACATTGTTGAACTTTTTTGCTGGGTCTCATTTTGGAGTGAAGTTTCCAAGTGTTCCATCATGACCATATTTTAATAGTTCTTACATAGAGTTTTCTCCTCTTTTCTTGACTGAAGTCTTCATTTTCCTTTCCTTTTAGTTTCCTCTTTCCTTTGTCTCCATTATAGAATGTTTGCTTGCTTCCCTCTTGAGGAGAATTATTCCCTCTTGCTTCCAAATGATTAGCATGTACACAAAATTCAAATGTCCTGTTTGTAGGGTTGAATATGAGAATTGTGTGTCTCAAATAGTTATGCAATCCTCTAATGTATTTGAGTAAATTTTCTTGAAAAAATTAAATCTATGCAAAATCAAAGCTCTTCTAAATTCTTGAGTGTAGCTTTGCACTTTTTGCCCTTTAGATTGTATAATTTTTTTCCATCCATAATAGTTTTTTTCATGTATGCTAATGGATAAAATTTCCTTTTAATTACAACAATAAAATAATTCCAAGAGGATAAACTTTACTTAATGCTTCTTCATGTCCTCTTGAGTTTTTTGATTCCCACCAAGCAGAGTGCTACACACTTTCCAATCTAAGAGCAAGATGAATGTTTCATCATCTTGGATTATTTGTGTCCTAAAATACACTTCAATATGACGAATCAGTGTCAATTTATCCAGCATTTACCTCTCCGTTGTACATTGGAAATTCAAACTTAGTATCAAGCTTAAGAAAATGAGTTTGTGGATGAGTTTTACCATGTTCTTTTTGGAGAATTTGGAGGTGATTGTGAAATGGTAAAAGAAGTGGAATATGGAGGTGAAGGAAGCAGGTGTCACCATTTCCTCCATTCCATTTTGGAGTCTTATCACCATTATCCTCATTACCTTTTGGAGGATTTGAGATTTCACCTTGAAACCTTGCATTCTCTCCTCATATAAAACTTTCACCATTTATGTCATATCATAAAAGTATTTTCTAAAAGTTTCATCTTCTTAATTAAGAGTTTCATGACTCTCCTCTTGAGCCATACTTTGATTGAATTCACTCCATGAATCTTGAGGTGAATGTATTTTTCTCCTTCTTGAAATTTGAGGTGAATGTATTTTTCTCCTTCTTGAAATTTGAGAACTTGCCTCTAAAAGTTTCCCTTCTCCTCTTGTGAGATTCAACCTTGTAAGAATCAGGAAAAAAAAAAACACTTGCAAACAATCAAACCTTCAAAAACCTTTTCTCTGATACCAACTTGATATGAAAATGAAAAGGTTTGCATATACGAATTTGCAAGTGGAAAATGTATGTGTCTTGGGAAATTGGATCAAGTTGTAAGCACATGAAAATATTGAGTTTTATACTTGAAATGAACAACATAAACAGTCATAAACAACCATCAAAATAAACACATAACACAATAAAATGATAAAGGAGTTCACCCCTCTCTTGGGCTACATCTCCTAGTCCATCTTCCAATGGATCATTTTCATTGTATGCTCAAACTATTAAAAAGAGTGATTTACAATGCTCAAAATGCAAAATAGATGGCTCCAATGGCTCGAAAATGTCTAAAAACCTCTAGCTAAGCTCTTTTTGCACCTGGTTTTCCAAAAAATGAAGAAAATACACTTCTTTGAAGTTTTTTCTCAATAACCTGTTGTCTATGCTCACCAAAATGCACACACAGTCTTCCAAAACCTGGAATTCCCTCCAAAACCTAGCTTTCCTGTCCTTCTGAGTGTGTGTGAGGATTGTGGGAATAATTTTCGCGTCGTTAGAAAAATTAGCACCCTAATTGCTGAGGTCTCGGTTGCGTGGAGGGGTACGTGTCCAAGGGCTAAGATAACTTCTTGCGCCCATCCGCTGGTCCCCCAAATTTCCCTGGGCTCTGGTCGTATGGTATTGTTGTAGTGGAGTGTGGCCAATGGTTGGGGCTTATCCCCGACCCTTTTCCCACTGACGAAATCCTTGACTCAAGTTTAAATAATGGTTGTAATGTATATGGTTAAGGAACAAAGGTAAGCAGGATGGTGGCTCGGCCTACGCGGAGTCTTGTCACTTGCTAGAGGTCACGAGTTCGACCCTCGCAGAGCCAAAGACACATTTTACTGATGGATGGGGTGCCATGTGGAGGCCCCTAAGTGGGCCACGTGGAACCCATATATTGGTCCACTAAAATGACACGTGTTGACCACTGGTTGGTCCACATCATACCTCTGAACGGTCAGCCTACCAAATCACAACTTGTCATGTCAGCCTACCAAATCACCACTTGCCATGTCAACTTTCCAAGTCACCTTGCCACATCAGCTATATGATCGTATGGATGGTACGGTCAGCTTCCACGTGACATGTATGGACTGTATAGTCAAAAAAAATTTCTTGTTTGGGAAAATGGACAAAACGCGATATCTCCCTCATACGAACTCTGTTTGAGACTGTTCAAGTTGTGTTGGGATCATGAGGACGAGATCTATGTAATGAATCTATTTTGGATCAATTTCAAACACTTTGTTTTTTGAGAATTTTTTGATCCCCTGGATCATTAGAAAGGGGCGTAGGTAAAGAGGAGGATGGTATCAGGTTCATGAAACCTCAACGGATTATTGACAGAGAAGACGATTATAGAAAGAGAAGGATTAACAAAATTGTTTTTCCTGATAGAAGCAATGATGTTTCCATAAGCAACACGACCCCCGATGCTTTCATCCAGACTTAGGCCACCATTAGGTGGGAAGAGGCCTTCAAGGAGAAGAAGGAATAAAATCTAAGAATTATTGCGAAGAATGATAAGGAATAGGAGGAGAAGGTTGGGAAAGTGTTCAAGGAAAAGGATGAAGCCAAGAGCATCATGAAGAAGACCCAAGAAACATTCTAAAAGCTATATAAAGCAATTCCAAAAGTTCCCCTAGTAGTCGAAGCGACTATGGAGGAATAAGTGAAAATGATCAGTGAAGTCATTAACAGATTTTGATTACATATAGAAGATTTAAATCTAAGGAGAATGCAAGGATTTCCACCAGAGGTGTGCAAAGGAAGAAAGAGAATGACAACCACAACAATTGCCAACATCAAGAATATTGAGGGTGAATGTGTGAAATTTTGTGAGAAAAACATGCAGATGTGGATAGAGTTGATAAAATATTTGGAGATGAAGGTCATAGAGGCCAAGATAATAGAGGCGCAATCAAATTCACAAAAGAAAGCCAAAAGGGTGGATACACTACCACTGGTAGAATGCATGGCAGCCATTCTAGATCAACGACAGGCACAAGTAGAAGTGAAGAAAATGAGGGATCAGCAAAAGATCCCGCAACAGAGACTGGGCCCACTACAAGAAGAGGCAGTACGGGTAATTGGAGAGTTGTCTACAGTGTAGGGTAGAGTCAAGCAAGCAGCAGTGGAGGAATAGGACAAAATTACAAACTTGATTGTTCAAGGAGTAGAGGAGATAATAGCAATAGAGGCCACAGTCATCAAAGAAGTAGAGGGGGCAAAGGTGGCCTCTCAAAACTTCATTTATGCATGGAAGAGTGAGTAATAGGGCTGACTGTCTTGGGATGAGCCACATGTGAGTGTTGGGGGTCTATTGGACAGGCAGTATTGAAAATAATTTTTGCAGTTTGGATAAAGTTTTGAGAAAAAATCCCAAGTAGATGAAAAGTGCATGGAGGGAGAAGGAAGATAGAGAGTTAAGGCGCATCCAACAGGAAAGTACGGAAAAAGAAGACAATGCACAGATCGAAGAATAAAGACAAAAGAAAAAAAAAGGAAATAAAGGATAATAGGAGAATGACATCCCGACATTCTATAAATAGAAGAACAACATAAAAGAAATATAAAGGATAAAAAGAGGAAGAAAGGCGTCAAACAACCAGTTAATTGAGCTGACCATGCATTGTAATGGGTTATTTTTGCGATGAATAGATTAAGGTTTTTATCCCTAGATTTTTATATAAATATTTAATGGGTTGGGAGATTAGGGTTTCATTGTCATCGTCATCATTGTTATCATTGTTATGGGTTCAATTAGTTGGTTCAACTAGGTATTATTCTGATGATGTTTGATTATGATATATTAGGTTATGTTATTGTCTGATTGATACTAAGTCCAGAGTGATTGAATGTAACAGTCAAAGGTTGATAAGGATGAATAAAGGAATGATAAGGATATGTTGTGGAATCTTGTGTTGACTATGTGTCTATGTTTGATTATGAATACTATTTACATGCATCGTAGAATAGCTTCATATGATACTTAAGTATGGTGCAATGATTCATGACTGTGATAGTAATGAATCTATATAGTAAGTTGGAATATGATAAGTATAGGAATATGAATCACATGAGTAAGCTAAGAAATAACCATAAAAGAGTTATGTGCATAAAATAATAAGGAAGAAGAAATCGAATGTTTTCCTCCCATTCCCTTACTACTATAGAAGCCTGGTTCTTCCAGTCCTCATAAATACCTTGGGTGAGACATCATATGTGCAAAAACGTGATGCGAAAGGGACAGTTTCTAGTGGGTTTTGTTGGTCTTAGATAAACCAAACCCTAGCTCTTACAACCCGCGCATAGAACAACAACAACAATGTTCATTAAGAATTTTTTTACTTTCGACAAATTTCTTCTATCAAAAGCCCCTAATGAACTCATCAAACTTATTTTAAACATTCAAATGTGCGCATATTTGAAATTCCCTGATACTCCATTAGGGAACATTCGAAAGAAGCATGACGCATCTTTCAATGTGACCTAATAGTTTGTCGAGTGTTTCAAAAATTACATTTATCAAAATTTCCCAATTAACTTTTGCCAAGCCCCCCATTTAGTTTCTTAATATATTTTTCAAAAATACTTTGATAGTTCATCTAATAACCTTCAAATTTAAAATGTTTTAATCTTTTGAGTTGCCTGGATAATTCATTGGGTCATTCTTGAAGATATTTTCTCAAATGTCCCTGATAACCTATCTATCTCCTTTTGAATATCTTCTTTTGAATGCAACTAATGAATTTGTGATGTCTCCTTTCAATTTTCCAAGTGAACACTTATTTCGAATGTGTCCAATGGTTTATTAGGATGCAAGGAATTTCCAAAGGAAATCATCTTTTGATTTGGGTTGATGGATTATTAGGCCACATTGAACTTTCAAATGGGGCCTTGGTAGTTCATTGAAATGTTTTCAAAGATATTTTTATAAATGTACCAGATAATTAATTCATTAGGGGATTTTCAAATATAATAATTCATTAGGGGATTTTCAAATATAATTTTTTGAATATGCACAATAGTTCATCAATGAATTTTCAGAGAATATGTTTCCAATGTTCTTTATACTTGATTGAAGTTAATTTAAAAAATTTAATGATGCATCTTTCAAAATGGTTGGATGCATTCATCGGGTCATTTTCATCTTTCACACTCTACTTATTAGTCCCTGCCTCCGGCTAGGGACTATAGCGATAAACAATCGTTGAACGCTTATTACCTCAACGCTTTTGTTGCTGGTGCAATTTGCTAGTTAACTTTTTATTAGTTTCAAAGTTTGAGACTCTTTCAGGATATTTTTTATTAATTTATTTTTTCAAAATTAAAAATTCATTTTATTAATTTCGAAAAATTTATATTCTCATTTTTTAATTGGCCTAGGACATATTGATGTGACTAAATAGTCTTGGTGGAGGACAATATTATTTAGTTATTTTTTAATCTTTAAAATTAATTTTTAAAAATGAGGAAATTTAAAATACACCCTTGGTCCAATTGGATGTAATGAAAGCTGCAAGGTGGATCTTGTCACTGCAGTCGATGGCAAGGTGAAGATTTTCAATGCATTCGATGGCTGGAGATACAATGGATAGCTAGACGTGGCCATCTGCATTCCCTCATACTAGACCCAGAAATCAGAGCTCTGTAAATTTCGGATTTCTCTGTATGGTTTCAGAATCGTTTGCAGATTTCTGTGTATGGTTTCAGAATCGGCCAGTCAGGTGGAAAACCAAGCAGATAGAGAAAGCAGGTTGGGCCAGAAAGTTAGGCTTCTCATCACCGACCATAATAACCATGGGTTTTTCCTCCATATCTTCACTATGTGCTAGTTTGAAGCTACTCATATCTTCACTATGTGCGAGTTTGAAGCTGCTCATACAATTTTTATCACTAACTTAGGGTTTTCAAGTTGGATTTAGAATAAACGCGCGGATTGAGCATTAGAAACTACTTTATCTTTTATATTTATGAAAACAACCGACTTGAATATGGATTGTTTAAGAATGGACTCCATACCCTTGTCACCGAAGCACTGTGAGGGCAGGTCAAAAGGCACTTAGTCCCTCTGTCATGAAAACTACTGATGGGAACACCGTGAGGGCAGGTCAAAAGGCACTTAGATTATTCTTGTGGTCCACATTATCTTGTATTTCCTCTGTGAGGGCAGGTCAAAAGGCACTTAGTCCTTCTTTCATGAAAACTACTGATAATAGAGGTGCAATAAAATTCACAAAAGGAAGCCAAAAGGGCCAAGATAATAGAGGTGCAATAAAATTCACAAAAGGAAGCCAAAAGGGTGGATACACTACCACTGGTAGAACGCATGACAACCATTTTGGATCAACAACAGGCACAAGTAGAAGTGGAAAAAATGAGGGATCAACAAAAGATCCTGCAATAGAGTCTGGGCCCACTGGAAGAAGAGGCAGTATGGGTAATTGGAGATTTGTCTATAGTGCAGGGTAGAGTCAAGCAAGTAGCAGTGGAGGCATAGGACAAAATTACAAACTTGATTGCACAAGGAGTAGAGGAGATAATAGCAATAGAGGCCACAGTCATCAAAGAAGTAGAGGGAGCAAAGGCGGCCTCTCAAAACTTCATTTCCACATGGAAGAGTGAGTAATAGGCTTAACTGTCTTGGGATGAGCCACATGTGAGTGTAGGGGGTCTATTGGATAGGCAGTATTGAAAACAATTTTTGCAGTTTAAATAAAGTTTTGAGGAAAAATCCCAAGTAGATGAAAAGTGCATGGAGGGGGAAGGAAAGATAGAGAGTTGAGGTGCATCCAACAGGAAAGTACGGAAAAAGAAGACAACGCATTGATCGAAGAATAAAGCCAAAAGAAAAAAAAAAGGAAATAAAGGATAATAGGAGAATGACATCTCGACATTCTATAAATAGAAGAACAACATAAAAGAGATATAAAGGATAAAAAGAGGAAGAAAGGCGTCAAACAACCAGTTAACTGAGATGACCATGCATTGTAATGGGTTATTTTTGCGATGAATAGATTAAGGTTTTTATCCCTAGCTCTTTATATAAATATTTAATGGGTTGGGAGATTAGAGGTTCATTGTCATCGTCATCATTGTTATCATTGTTATGGGTTCAATTAGTTGGTTCAACTAGGTATTTTTCTGATGATGTTTGATTATGATATATTAGGTTATGTTATTGTCTGATTGATACTAAGTCCAGAGTGATTGAATGTAACAGTCAAAGGTTGAGAAGGATGAATAAAGGAATGATAAAGATATGTTGTGGAAGCTTGTGTTGACTATGTGTCTATGTTTGATTATGAATACTATTTACATGCATCGTAGAATAGCTTCATATGATACTTAAGTATGGTGCAATGATTCATGATTGTGATAGTAATGAATATATACAGTAAGTTGGAATATGATAAGTATAGGAATATGAATCACATGAGTAAGCTAAGAAATAACCATAAAAGAGTTATGCGCATAAGATAATAAGGAAGAAGAAATCGAATGTTTTCCTCCCATTCCCTTACTACTGCAGAAGCCTGGTTCTTGCAGTCCTCATAAATACCTCGGGTGAGACTTCATATGTACAAGAACATGATGTGAAAGGGCCAGTTTTTAGTGGGTTTTGTTGGTCTTAGATAACCCAAACCCTGGGTCTTACAACCCGCGCATAGAACAATAACAACAATGTTCATTAAGAATTTTTTTACTTTCGACAAATTTCTTCTATCAAAAGCCCCTAATGAACTCATCAAACTTATTTTAAACATTCAAATGTGCACATATTTGAAATTCCCTGATACTCCATTAAGGAACATTCAAAAGAAGCATGACGCATCTTTCAAAGTGACCTAATAGTTTGTCGAGTGTTTCAAAAATTACATTTATCAAAATTTCCCAATTAACTTTTGCTAAGCCCCCCGTTTAGTTTCTTAATATATTTTTCAAAAATACTTTGATAGTTCATCTAATAGCCTTCAAATTTAAAATGTTTTAATCTTTTGAGTTGCCCCGATAGTTCATCGAGTCATTCTTGAAGATATTTTCTCAAATGTCCCTCATAACCTATCTATCTCCTTTTGAATATCTTCTTTTGAATGTAGCAAATGAATTTGTGATGTCTCCTTTCAATTTTCCAAGTGAACACTTCTTTCGAATGTGTCCAATGGTTTATTAGGATGTAAGGAATTTCCAAAGGAAATCATCTTTTGATTTGGGTTGATGGATTATTAGGCCACATTGAACTTTCAAATGGCCTTGGTAGTTCATTGAAATGTTTAAAGATATTTTTATAAATGTACTAGATAATTCATTAGGAGATTTTCAAATATAATTTTTTGAATATGCACAATAGTTCATCAATGAATTTTCAGAGAATATGTTTCCAATGTTCTTTATAGTTCATTGAGGTTAATTTAAAAAATTTAATGATGCATCTTTCAAAATGGTTGGATGCACTCATCGAGTCGTTTTCATCTTTCACACTCTACTTATTAGTCCCTGCCTCCGGCTAGGGACTATAGCTTTCACCTAGCGGTCAACGATCGTTGAATGCTTATTACCTCAACACTTTTGTTGCATTAGTTGGTGCAATTTGCTAGTTAACTTTTTATTAGTTTCAAAGTTTGAGGCTGTTTCAAAATATTTTTTATTAATTTATTTTTTCAAAATAAAAAATTCATTTTATTAATTTCGAAAAATTTATATTCTCATTTTTTTAATTGGCCTAGGACATATTGATGTGACTAAATAGCCCTGGTGGAGGGCAATATTATTTAGTTATTTTTTAATATTTAAAATTAATTTTTAAAAATGAGCATATTTAAAGTACACCATTGGTCCAATTAGATGTAATGAAAGCTGCAAGGTGGATCTTGTCACTGCAGTCGATGGAAAGGTGGATATTTTCAATGCATTCGATTGCTAGAGATACAATCGATAGCTAGACGTGGCCATCTGCATTCCCTCATACTAGACCCAGAAATCACAACTCTGCAAATTTCAGATTTCTCTGTATGGTTTCAGAATTGTTTGCAGATTTCTGTGTATGGTTTCAGAATCGGCCAGTCAGGTGGAAAACCAAGCAGATAGAGAAAGACTTATATTGTCCTTCAAAAGAAGGTTCTATGTTAGAGGTGCAATAAAATTCACAAAAGGAAGCCAAAAGGGTGGATACACTACCACTGGTAGAATGCATGGCGGCCATTCTGGATCAACAACAGGCACAAGTAGATGTGGAGAAAATGAGGGATCAACAAAAGATCCTGCAACAGAGACTGGGCCCACTGCAAGAAGAGGCAGTACGGGTAATTGGAGAGTTGTTTACAGTGCAGGGTAGAGTCAAGCAAGCAGCAGTGGAGGCATTGGACAAAATTACAAACTTGATTGCACAAGGAGTAGAGGAGATAATAGAAATAGAGGCCACAATCATCAAAGAAATAGAGGGAGCAAAGGAAGCCTCTCAAAACTTCATTTCCGCATGGAAGAGTGAGTAATAGGCTTAACTGTCTTGGGATGAGCCACATGTGAGTGTTGGGCGTCTATTGGACAGGCAGTATTGAAAACAATTTTTATAGTTTAGATAAAGTTTTGAGGAAAAATCCCAAGTAGATGAAAAGTGCATGGAGGGAGAAGGAAAGATAGAGAGTTGAGGTGCATCCAGCAGGAAAGTATGGAAAAAGAAGACAACGCACAGATCGAAGAATAAAGCCAAAAGAAAAAAAAAAAAGGAAATAAAGGATAATAGGAGAATGGCATCCCGACATTCTATAAATAGAAGAACAACATAAAAGAAATATAAAGGATAAAAAGAGGAAAAAAGGCGTCAAACAACCAGTTAACTGAGCTGACCATGCATTGTAATGGGTTATTTTTGCGATGAATAGATTAAGGTTTTTGTCCCTAGATTTTTATATAAATATTTAATGGGTTGGGAGATTAGAGGTTCATTGTCATCGTCATCATTGTTATCATTGTTATGGGTTCAATTAGTTGGTTCAACTAGGTATTTTTCTGATGATGTTTGATTATGATATATTAGGTTATGTTATTGTCTGATTGATACTAAGTCCAGAGTGATTGAATGTAACGGTCAAAGGTTGAGAAGGATGAATAAAGGAATGATAAGGATATGTTGTGGAATCTTGTGTTGACTATGTGTTTATGTTTTATTATGAATACTATTTACATGCATCGTAGAATAGCTTCATATGATACTTAAGTATGGTGCAATGATTCATGACTGTGATAGTAATGAATCTATACAGTAAGTTGGAATATGATAAGTATAGGAATATGAATCACATGAGTAAGCTAAGAAATAACCATAAAAGAGCTATGCGCATAAGATAATAAGGAAGAAGAAACCGAATGTTTTCCTCCCATTCCCTTACTACTGCAGAAGCCTGGTTCTTGCAGTCCTCATAAATACCTCGGGTGAGACTTCATATGTGCAAGAACGTGATGTGAAAGGGTCAGTTTCTGGTGGGTTTTGTTGGTCTTAGATAACCCAAACCCTGGGTCTTACAACCCACGCATAGAACAACAACAACAATGTTCATTAAGAATTTTTTTACTTTCGACAAATTTCTTCTATCAAAAGCCCCTAATGAACTCATCAAACTTATTTTAAACATTCAAATGTGTGCATATTTGAAATTCCCTGATACTCCATTAAGGAACATTCAAAAGAAGCATGATGCACCTTTCAAAGTGACCTAATAGTTTGTCGAGTGTTTCAAAAATTACATTTATCAAAATTTCCCAATTAAATTTTGCCAAGCCCCCCGTTTAGTTTCTTAATATATTTTTCAAAAATACTTTGATAGTTCATCTAATAGCCTTCAAATTTAAAATGTTTTAATCTTTTGAGTAGCCCCGATAGTTCATCGAGTCATTCTTGAAGATATTTTCTCAAATGTCCCTGATAACCTCAAATGTCCCTGATAACCTATCTATCTCCTTTTGAATATCTTCTTTTGAATGTAGCTAATGAATTTGTGATGTCTCCTTTCAATTTTCCGAGTGAACACTTCTTTCGAATGTGTCCAATGGTTTATTAGGATGCAAGGAATTTCCAAAGGAAATCATCTTTTGATTTGGGTTGATGGATTATTAGGCCACATTGAACTTTCAAATGGCCTTGATAGTTCATTGAAATGGTTTCAAAGATATTTTTATAAATGTACCAGATAATTCATTAGGGGATTTTTAAATATAATTTTTTGAATATGCACAATAGTTCATCAATGAATTTTCAGAGAATATGTTTCCAATGTTCTTTATAGCTCATTGAGGTTAATTTAAAAAATTTAATGGTGCATCTTTCAAAATGGTTAGATCCACTCATCGGGTCATTTTCATCTTTCACACTATACTTATTAGTCCCTGCCTCCAGCTAGGGACTATAGCTTTCGCCTAGCGGTCAACGGTGGTTGAACGCTTATTACCTCAACGCTTTTGTTGCATTAGTTGGTGCAATTTGCTAGTTAACTTTTTATTAGTTTCAAAGTTTGAGGTTGTTTTAGAATATTTTTATTAATTTATTTTTTCAAAATTAAAAATTCATTTTATTAATTTCAAAAAATTTATATTCTCATTTTTTAATTGGCCTGGGACATATTGATGTAACTAAATAACCCTGGTGGAGGGCAATATTATTTAGTTATTTTTTAATCTTTAAAATTAATTTTAAAAAATGAGCAAATTTAAAATACACCCTTGGTCCAATTGGATGTAATGAAAGCTGCAAGGTGGATCTTGTCACTGCAGTCGATGGTAAGGTGGAGATTTTCAATGCATTCGATGGCTGGAGATACAATCGATAGCTAGACGTGGCCATCTGCATTCCCTCATACTAGACCCAGAAATCACAGCTCTGCAAATTTCGGATTTCTCTGTATGGTTTTAGAATGGTTTGCAGATTTCTGTGTATGGTTTCAGAATCGGCCAGTCAAGTGGAAAACCAAGCAGATAGAGAAAGGCTTATATTGTCCTTCAAAAGAAGGTTCTATGTTAAATGGGTGAATTTCCTAATCTCAAAAATCTATATGTAGTGTTTCTTGATCCAGTTTAAGTAGCGACTGGTTGGAGATCGAGATCCCAATGCCTATAGATCGAGTGCATGTTGCATGCTTTCTTCCAGGTCGACAGACATGCGCAGAAACTGTCGGTTAGAAATCATTTCTTTGTTTTTCTATCCATTTGTATGTAAATAAATAAATAGATTGCAAATTCTTGAAATTTATTATTCATCATACATTGAATAAAATAGAACATAAAGTAAATTTAAACATTGATAAAAAAAAATTAGTAAAGAAAAGGAAATAAAAAGACCGGCACACCCTTATGAGAAAAAATCAAAACCACCTACGATGTTTGGCCAGCCAACATGGTCTAAATACACAAATAAATTAGGCTTTGGGGCTGATATTTTCTAGAATCATAACCCTATGATCAATCATAAAGCCTATAGATCAATTGATTTATTTCCTTACCATACTATCTTGTAATGACAATGACTAAAAAGGCACAAGAAGTGTAGGAAAAACATTAACAATTATCATGTATAATGTTAGTTGTTGCATTTATCCAGTCACAATAATATATACAGAAGTAAGCCCCAAAAAAAAAAAAATATATATATATATATATATATATTAAATACCGCAAAGTAAGAACGATGGAGTAGCATATACCTTGCATACCTAATTCCTACCTTGGAATGTTAGTTTTTGTTTACAAAGTCACACTTATATTCGTTTGTCTCCACCACCAAGATCTGGGAACTTCACTGCAGGTTGGGCCAGAAAGTTAGGCTTCTCATCACCGACCATAATAACCATGGGTTTTTCCTCCATATCTTCAATATGTGCTAGTTTGAAGCTACTCATATCTTCACTATGTGCGAGTTTGAAGCTGCTCATACAATTTTTATCACTAACTTAGGGTTTTCAAGTTGGATTTAGAATAAACGCGCGGATTGAGTATTAGAAACTACTTTATCTTTTATATTTATGAAAACAACCGACTTGAATATGGATTGTTTAAGAATGGACTCCATACCCTTGTCACCGAAGCACTGTGAGGGCAGGTCAAAAGGCACTTAGTCCCTCTGTCATGAAAACTACTGATGGGAACACCGTGAGGGCAGGTCAAAAGGCACTTAGATTATTCTTGTGGTCCACATTATCTTGTATTTCCTCTGTGAGGGCAGGTCAAAAGGCACTTAGTCCCTCTGTCATGAAAACTACTGATGTGAACACCGTGAGGGCAGGTCAAAAGGCACTTAGATTATTGTTGTGGAGGGAGGGAGGACTGACACTATTTACGTTTTTAAAATGAACGAATATTTCGGGAAACGAAAATTGTCTGCCTGAGTCGATTGTTATTAATAACCATAACATCCATAACATCCCCATTTGTCTCTCTCATTCTAATACTCGATTTCAGTATTTCTATTCCACAGGTCCAGACGAGGCTCCCACAACACAGGCGATCCACTAATGGAATAATATATTACTATTAGTTTATCAACATATTCGCCAAACTTGTAGATACCTTGTAGTTTGGCAGACTATAATATTTCATATCAGACAAACATGCCCCTTGAAGATCGAGTCAAAATTGTTTTGGCATGTGATTGTCCAAATCAGCTGGGAGATACCTGCGCAGACATTGAGATGCGGATTGGTAGAGAGGATATTGGCATAAAGGATTACTAAGCATGGAGATGCGGTTGGTGTTGNCACGGTTAAAAACCTCACACTGTTTAAGGGTTTTAATCTTCAGATTGTTTAACCAAGCAGGGACTAGCTTCTTTGCAGCTATTTACCTATTTACCTTGTTTTGTAAGTCTTCGATAGAGTATCTTGATGGTGATTCATCAAGATGGTGATCCATTATGCTTTATTTAACTTTTACCATTTGAGTTTCTTAATTGAGCTTTTTTTATTTCTATAATTCAAAGAATATCTTGATGGTGATCCATCAAGATGGTGATCCATTATGCCTTATTTAACTTTTACCATTTGAATTTCTTAATTAAGCTTTTTTTATTTCTATAATTCAAAGAATATCTTGATGGTGATCCATCAAGATGGTGATCCATTATGCCTTATTTAACTTTTACCATTTGAATTTCTTAATTGAGCTTTTTTGATTTTTTGATTTTTATAATTTTGAATGACCCCAACATCAACCTAATAGTAAATAAATTTGAACTCTTACGTGAGAAAATTGGATACTTTATTCAAAAATTTCGATTTTTTTGGGAACCTTTGAAAAATATTTTGTTATAATCCCTTATGAGACAAATGATGATAAATTAAGTATTAATATTTTAACTATGAATTATTGTTTACAAGAATTTTAAAGGGAATTCAAAAATTCATGCCATCAAGGTATATTAATTTTGAAATATTGTAAAACAAATATTACATTTATTATTTTCACAAAACTTGGTGAATAGTAAATTAATATAGAGGTTAATAATATTCATATTGTTTGCAAGCATTTTGAAGGGAATTCAAAAATTCATACCCATCCAGTACATTAATTTTGAAATCTTGTAAAACAAGTATTACATTTATTATTTTCACAAAACTTGGTGAATAGTAAATTAATATAGAGGTTAATAATATATTTTGATGCAGATAATGATAGTATTGGATGATGCAATGCAGTCATAGGTGAATGAAGCTAATATGAGAAGAAAAAATATTATATCAAGGATGATATTGAATATGAAATAACCATTTAAGAAGAAGGGAATCCAAGATTATAAAGCCAATATATGAAAATCATAGCAAGGTGAAGGCTATATGTGTATCAAAACAAAATCTAGGTCTCTGCTAATGGAATTTTCAATTACTTCCTAATTAAATTAGAAAGAAACTGAAGATTTGTGCATTTAATTATCAATCTGAGGTCATATTGAACTTATGAATTGTCGTGCACCATATATGAAAGTATAATGTCGTAATTTCCAATGAGTTGTAATACTTCCAAATGAATGTCACAAGAAAAGATATAAAAATTATTTATCAAGTCACCAAACTAAATCAAATTGCATCTTGTAATCAAATTCACACTTGCATAAAGTGCTTCTCTAAAGAGGAGGAAAATACAAGTATATCATCAATGTAAACAATAAGCCAACCAAAATATGGCTTAAGGGTATCGTCCATTACTCTCTGGAATTTAGCTGGTGCATTTTTTAGACCAAAGGGCATCACATTCCATTTATAATGTCCAGCAGGGACATTTAAAGTTGTCTTGAATTTGTCTTCTTCTTTGATTGCAACTTACCAGAATCTTGATTTTAAATCAAATTTTGAAAATATTTTTGCTCCTGCTATTCTGGTCACAAGACTGCTTTTGTTGGGAATTGGATATGTGTCATCAGCTAAGACCTTGTTTAAGGGTTGGTAGTTTACCCCTAGTCGGGGAATGCCTCTTATTTGTTCAGAATGTTTGTTAACATAGAAACCATAACAATTCCATGGACTAATGGATCCTCTGATCAATTCTTTACTAAGTAAGCCCTTTATTTCTTCTGCACATAATTTTTGATATTCTGCATTCATGGGTATGGCCCTACTTTTACAAGGATTTCCTTGATATTCTTCTTTATAAGGAAGATAAACCTCATGTTTCTTTTGTTTCCAAAAGGCTGTAGGGTTTTCTAAACAGATTGTATCAACAAATTCTTGCTTCAGCAGAGAAATTTTTTGTTGTATGGCTTATTTACCTAGCTGGTCTTTTATTCTCACCCCTGATTGAAATTTTTTTAGTTCTTCTATTTTTAGACTTTTCCTTTTAATCATCTGTACCATATCTGAAGTCCTTGGGGTGGAAACAAAAGGAAGTTTTATAACAGCTTTTCCTTTTTGAGAACGGATGCTAATGAAATATCCTGGTTTATCTTTGGTCACCATTGTAGATCCATGTGGAGATACTGCTGCAAGAAAATGAGTGTCAAGGATGCAGGAAATAGGAATGTCTGCTAGAAGAAACTTCATTGCTAAACAATAACTTTCGAAGCATAGAACGACTTTTGGAATCTGGAAAGAGATTTCATTTGGGATATTTCCCAATCCAACAACCAATGCTTGAGCCTTTTGCCATAAGGATACAGGAATAATGTCTTTATGTAACATATTCAAGTCTGACCCTGTATCTATCAAAGTTTTTAGCTTGAAAGGTATGCCTTGGATTTTTAAATCAATCAGAACATGATATTTCTGATGCTCAATTTGGAGGACTTGGTCTTCCTGTTTCTTTGCTTTTTCTGTACTATCCTGTTGGGCTCTGATAAACTTTTTTAATTTTCCTATCTCTTTTCCTATATCTGAGATTGAAAGAGTTTGGACAGGACAACATATAGGATTTGCCTTTTTGGGAAGTGGGATTTTTGTATAAGTCCTCGGAAAATTTTCTTTCTGAAGTTTCCATTCATAAAAAGAGATAAATATTTCTTCAGAATTCATAAAGCTTTTCCATTCTAAGGCCAAGTTTACCTTTTCTTTATCTGAAGTTCTTCTGGCAAAAGCGTCTGCTTTTGGATGGGTGAATAAATCCCAATTCAGCATTTCTTTCATCAAATCAGCTTTAACTATATCTTTTCTGCATCCTTTCATTAATAAGAGAATTTTTTGGATTTCGAGAACATACGATTGTCTTACATCTTCAGGGACATAGGCTTGTCGTCTCTGATTTATTTCTGTACAGTGGTCAATTTGGATAACTAAAACATGGGAATCATGTGGAAAAGGGATGTCTGAACATTGAGGATGAGGGCATTGTTCTTTAGCAGTAGAGTTGGGTGGAGGTAAATTTGTCCTGGGGTTATGATTAGCATGTTCAAACTGAACCCTTTCGTCTTCTTTGAATGCATAAAGAGTAGATAAGGTAATAAGTTCTCCACAATCAAACTATTTTACTGTGAATGGAACTTGGCCAACTTTATTAGCAAGAGAATGAAGGGAGGCGTGTAAGCAGAAGGATGAAGTAAATGACGAGGGATTTGAATAATTTTTTGCGAGAGAAACTTGTTTAGAGAGGTTTCTCTGAGGAAAGGAAATTACTGCAGAATTTGCAGTTTCTTTTATCTGGGTTGAAGTGATAGATCTTGAGATAGGAGCTCTGGGAGCATCAATGACCCAATCAGTTGGGAAAGATAGATTTTCCCATTTTATCAATTGATGTTCCATTTTTTGATTCAATGGGTCTGTTAGCACTAAGGCACTGGATTGAGATGTTTTGCTAGGGGTGTGCAAAACTACAGGAAACAAGGTATTAATATGCCTAAAGCATCCCCTGATTTGGATAGATATATTTGTCCTGGTTAGACACATGTCAAATCCAGTCATTCTAATCTGAAGTTTTAAAATATTTTCAATATTCTCATCAAAAATATAAGCAGAAAAATTTGGATAACAGTCAAAATAGACAGGCCCATTAGAAAAAAAAAAGGCAACTATTCCACCAATTAGGGAATCAATGAATTTGTTATGGGTCATATCCCTTATGTGCATAGAACATATGAATCTAATCCTTTATGCACCAGTGGGCTAATTCCAATTCTAATGCATCGAGAACGAAGCCAAGAAGCATGGAACAAATCATCTT
>SNQJ01S0089125.1:26928-36986 GCA_010110895.2 Picea sitchensis | reverse complement strand
GACCTCATTTTACATAGTTCCTTCCATTTACACGACACTTGCCAATCGGTCTACACCCCTGCGGGAATCATTATTATTATTATTATTATTATTATATATACAGTTTTTTTTTATAACAAAACAAATAAAAGAAAAACAATTTTTGTTTATATTTAAAAAAAATTTATTTGGTAGGCGCTATGATGATGTCTACGTACGCAGGCCGATTGTTGATTCTTCCATTAGCTGCAACTTCAGGCCATATTTTACTGAGGTTTTGATCGTTTGATCGCGACAATCATTTCTTTGATGCCCAAGTAATCCACAAGCCGCATGCAGGTAATCGACAAATCGCGTGCGAAGAGAGAAGTCGGGTCTAAAGCTTGGAACAAAGCAAAATAAGGTATCTTCCTATAGTCAAGGACTTCTAACATCGAGATTGCCCATGCTTCAACTTCTTCCATGATAGATGCCTCTTTTGGCAATATAGATAATTCATTTTCACGAGAAGTTCTAGAAATGCTTTCACGGAATATTTTTTGTTTCTTAAGCTCGTGACTCAAGATCTACCGCATAGCAAATGAAAGAACACAATGCCTCCGAGTATAATCCTTGAAATTAACAAAATCATCGATTGGTCGGTCAAAGCAAACTCCAAGGGAGTCTAAAGTTGAATCATGTATCTGAGTCCCATTTGGCGATGAGACTTTCACTTTCTTGTAAATTATTGCATAATAAATTATTGTATTTACTAGTTCAATTATTTCTTCATGTTCCTTTTCTGATAACAGTTGTGATGCCACATGCCTCAAAGATGGTGGTGACAATATGTACATCAATGAAGAAATAACGTCTGCCACAATAAAATCAAGTGAAATATATCTTGAAACAGTTGGTGAAATTATATTCAACCATGATTTCAATAAATCCTTCTTTCCAGTGAAGGTTGCCCTGTACCTTTGATGTAATTTCGGCCACTCAATATTTGGATTTTCTACTTGGGATATTAGACGTTAGATAGAAGTTTCACCTTTCCAATTGTCTCTGGCCCAAATTGTTTCTGCCAGGAAACTGACACCAAAGAGCTAAAGCCTTACTCGCTCGAAACTGTTTCTGTCAGGCAATCAATCTCAATTGAATAGTCTTTTTCGGGGAAAGGCCATAGATAGAGGGATTTGGTCCATTGACCATACCAGATCCACAATAAATGTATCCCAATCAATCGAGCATTGATAACACTTGTTCCCTCGTGGCAAACTCATAACCCCATTTCCAATCAAAATCCCTGCATTATGTTAGAAACAAACTCATGATTTACGGGTAGCATATCAATTTCAGTTTTTGGGAGTGAAACGAACCTAACATGGAGGCCGATGGTTTGGAAATAAGATCTCCAATCATCGTTAAATATGGAAGAATATTGTTCCAAATCAATCAAATCGGATTTAGTTTTGAAACCTCCAGTAGAATTTTTTTTGAATGCATGGCATTGCTATTAAACCAGAAGTCGAGAAAACCATAGTGCTTCTTAATGTTACAATGTCAACAACTTCTTTGATTTCCTTCATGATTGAATCTGGAATCGTAACACAATTTTCTTCCACCTCGTAAACATGCTTAAATTTCATGGAGGGAGAAGGAAAGATAGAGAGTTGAGGTGCATCCAGCAGGAAAGTACGGAAAAAGAAGACAACACACAGATCGAAGAATAAATCCAAAAGAAAAAAAAGGAAATAAAGGATAATAGGAGAATGACATCCCAACATTCTATAAATAGAAGAACAACATAAAAGAAATATAAAGGATAAAAAGAGGAAGAAAGGCGTCAAACAACCAGTTAACTGCGCTGGCCATGCATTGTAATGGGTTATTTTTGTGATGAATAGATTAAGGTTTTTATCCCTAGCTTTTTATATAAATATTTAACGGGTTGGGAGATTAGGGGTTCATTGTCATCTTCATCATTGTTATCATTGTTATGGGTTCAATTAGTTGGTTCAACTAGGTATTATTCTGATGATATTTGATTATGATATATTAGATTATGTTATTGTTTGATTGATACTAAGTCCAGAGTGATTGAATGTAACAGTCAAAGGTTGAGAAGGATGAATAAAGGAATGATAAGGATATGTTGTGGAATCTTGTGTTGACTATGTGTCTATGTTTGATTATGAAAACTGTTTACATGCATCATAGAATAGCTTCATATGATACTTAAGTATGGTGCAATGATTCATGACTGTGATAGTAATGAATCTATACAGTAAGTTGGAATATGATAAGTATATGAATATGAATCACATGAGTAAGCTAAGAAATAACCATAAAAGAGTTATGCGCATAAGATAATAAGGAAGAAGAAACCGAATGTTTTCCTCCCATTCCCTTACTACTGCAAAAGCCTGGTTCTTGCAGTCCTCATAAATACCTCGGGTGAGACTTCATATGTGCAAGAACATTATGCGAAAGGGCCAGTTTCTAGTGGGTTTTGTTGGTCTTAGATAAGCCAAACCCTATGTCTTACAACCCGCACATAGAACAACAACAACAATGTTCATTAAGAATTTTTTTACTTTCGACAAATTTATTCTATCAAAAGCCCCTAATGAACTCATCAAACTTATTTTAAACATTCAAATGTGCGCATATTTTAAATTCCCTGATACTCCATTAGGGAACATTCAAAAGAAGCATGACACGTTTTTCAAAGTGACCTAATAGTTTGTCGAGTGTTTCAAAAATTACATTTATCAAAATTTCCCAATTAACTTTTGCCAAGCCCCCCATTTAGTTTCTTAATATATTTTTCAAAAATACTTTCATAGTTCATCTAATAGCCTTCAAATTTAAAATGTTTTAATCTTTTGAGTTGCCCCGATAGTTCATCGGGTCATTCTTGAATATATTTTCTCAAATGTCCCTGATAACCTATCTATCTCCTTTTGAATATCTTCTTTTGAATGCAACTAATGAATTTGTGATGTCTCCTTTCAATTTTCCAAGTGAACACTTCTTTTGAATGTGTCCAATGGTTTATTAGGATGCAAGGAATTTCCAAAGGAAATCATCTTTTGATTTGGGTTGATGGATTATTAGTCCACATTGAAATTTCAAATGGCCTTGGTAGTTCATTGAAATGTTTTCAAAGATATTTTTATAAATGTACCAGATAATTCATTAGGGGATTTTCAAATACAATTTTTTGAATATGCACAATAGTTCATCAATGAATTTTCAGAGAATATGTTTCCAATGTTCTTTATAGTTCATTGAAGTTAATTTAAAAAATTTAATGATGCATCTTTCAAAATGGTTAGATGCACTCATCAGGTCGTTTTCATCTTTCACACTCTACTTATTAGTCCTTGCCTCTAGCTAGGGATTATAGCTTTCCCCTAGCGGTCAATGATCGTTGGAAGCTTATTACCTCAACGTTTTTGTTGCATTAGTTGGTGCAATTTGCTAGTTAACTTTTTATTAGTTTCAAAGTTTGAGGTTGTTTCAGAATATTTTTTATTAATTTATTTTTTCAAAATTAAAAATTCATTTTATTAATTTCCAAAAATTTATATTCTCATTTTTTAATTGGGTAAATAGCCCTGGTGGAGGGCAATATTATTTAGTTATTTTTTAATCTTTAAAATTAATTTTTAAAAATGAGCAAATTTAAAATACACCATTGGTCCAATGGGATGTAATGAAAGCTGCAAGGTGGATCTTGTCACTGCAGTTGATGGCAAGGTGGAGATTTTCAATGCATTCAATGGCTGGAGATACAATCGATAGCTAGACGTGGCCATCTGTATTCCCTCATACTAGACCCAGAAATCACAGCTCTGCAAATTTCAGATTTCTCTGTATGGTTTCAAAATCGTTTGCAGATTTCGATGTATGGTTTCAGAATCGGCCAGTCAGGTGGAAAACCAAAATCTATATGTAGTGTTTCTTGATCCAGTTCAAGTAGCAACTGGTTGGAGATCAAGATCCCAACGCCTATAGATCGAGTGCATGTTGCATCCTTTCTTCCAGGTCGACAGACATGCACAGAAACGGTCGGTTAGAAATCATTTCTTTGTTTTTCTATCCATTTGTATGTAAACTAGCACAGCCGCTAACTCGCGGCTGGAGAACACCGAAAGACGGCTGATAAAAAAACCTCTTGCGTTAAAAAAAAACTCAGTAAAAACGCCAGGCCATGCATGAAGAAACTGGACAGTTGAAGAATTTCAAAAATTAATCATTTAAACGTGGTAATCATATGATGTTACAGTAATTTCATAATATGATTAGGTAAATGTTAAAAAGTAATCAGGTTAACTGATGCATTTATGAATGCAAAGAAGTTATCAACAATAAATTTGACTCGTTGATTTTGGAGGACGACTAAGAATATGCCAGCATCTTCAATACATAACCATCTCATTAAGATTAGAATTTAAGATTAAAAGATCATTAATTGTGCCCATCTCCAATAGGTATACGCCTTTCTGCGTAATAAATAAATAGATTGCAGATTCTTGAAATTTATTATTCATCATACATTGAATAAAATAGAACGTAAAGGAAATTTAAACACTGATAAAAAAATTAGTAAAGGAAAGGAAATAACGAGACCAGCTCACCCTTGATGAGAAAAAATCAAAGCCACCTACTATGTTTGGCTAGCCAACATGGTCTAAATACAAAAATAAATTAGGCTTTGGGGCTGATATTTTCTGGAATCATAACCCTATGATCGGTCCTAAAGCCTATAGATCAATTGATTTATTTCCTTACCATACTATCTTGTAATGAAAATGACTAAAAAAGCACAAGAAGTGCAGGAAAAACATTAACAATTATCATATATAATGTTAGTTGTTGCATTTATCCAGTCACAATATATACAGAAGTAACCAACAAAAAAGGGTATATTAAATACCTCAAAGTAACAACGATGGAGTAGCATATACCTTGCATGCCTAATTCCTACCTTGGAATGTTAGTTTTTGTTAACGAAGTCACAGATATTCGTTTGTCTCCACCACCAAGATATGGGAACTTCACTGCAGGTTGGGCCAGAAAGCTAGGCTTCTCATCACCGACCATAATAACCATGGTTTTTCCTCCATATCTTCACTATGTGCTAGTTTGAAGCTGCTCATATCTTCACTATGTGCAAGTTTGAAGCTGCTCATACAATTTTTATCATTAACTTAGGGTTTTCAAGTTGGATTTAGAATAAACGCGCGGATTGAGTAATAGAAACTACTTTATCTTTTATATTTATGAAAACAACCGACTTGAATATGGATTGTTTAAGAATGGACTCCATATCTTTGTCACTGAAGCTTGCAGATTCAGGCCATACCCCTTAATGCACAATAACAACAACAAGATTATGAACACCAACAACATAATCCAAATGAATTCATCTTAGTACAGAGAGTTGTTTCTGAGGGGCTACCTCTATCCAGGTTACCGATGATAACATCCGTTCCAAAATTTTGTTTTCTTTTCTCCATAGTGAATTCTGAGGAATATTCTCATCCTCTGATTCTCCTGCTCCAACTTCTAATCCAAGGAATCCCCATGAAGGAGTTGTACGCAAATACAAACAACACCTGTCGGAGTTCTTAATAATAACCCCAACACCATCAGCAACAATTCAGTTAAAAGAAAAACGATGTTCCTCTGCTTGAGAAAATTATTGGATCTTTTCTTTCTTCTGGTTATTGTCTCGCTCTATCTGGCTGAGGCCACTTGGACACGATCATTCACTTTAGGTAGGATTTTGCGACTTAATCTATCCAGGATCTTAACCCGCTCAACTTCTCGACTACTTAGATTACATAACATAGGGCTTTTTCCCTCATTGCATTTCTGCAATCATGGAATCTTCCATATCTTAGTTCTTTCTTACTAGAGGAAGCGCTAGCTT
Source organism: Picea sitchensis (assembly GCA_010110895.2). Taxonomy (NCBI): domain Eukaryota; kingdom Viridiplantae; phylum Streptophyta; class Pinopsida; order Pinales; family Pinaceae; genus Picea; species Picea sitchensis. Next base: position 31,084 of record SNQJ01S0089125.1, on the reverse strand, counting down.
CTAGAGACCCACATTATCTTGTATTTCCATTGGCGGGCCTGGTTTTGAAAGCGGTTAAGTTGGGTGGTGAAAACACATGGGTTAAAGAATCTCAACACGTCAATGTAGAGGAATTCCGCATTGAGGGAGAGTGCTTGCAAATCTGTCGTCCCTGCTGCAGTCAACTACATAAGTAAGAAGGGAGGACTCACACTATCTGTCGTCCCTGGTGCAGTCAACTACACTATTTACGTTTTTAAAATGAACGAATATTTCAGGAAACGAAAATTGTCTGCCTGAGTCGATTGTTATCAATAACCATAACATCCCCATTTGTCTCTCTCATTTTAATACTCGATTTCAGTATTTCTATTCCAGACGAAGCTCCCACAACACAGGCGATCCACTAATGGAATAATATATTACTATTAGTTTGTCAACATATTCGCCAAACTTGTAGACTATAATATTTCATATCAGACAAATATGATATATAATATTTCAAATCAGACTATAATATTTGCATATCAGACAAACATGCGACATCAGACTATAATATTTGCATTTCATATCAGACTAATATTTGCATTTCATATCAGACTATAATATTTGCAGTTTGGCAGACTATAATATTTCATATCAGACAAACATGCGACTTAAAGATCGAGTCAAAATTGTTTTGGCATGTGATTGTCCAAATCGAGTCAAAATTGTTTTGAACTCTGACATGAGAAAATTGGATACTTTATTCAAAAATTTCGATTTTCTAGAGAACCTTTGAAAAATATTTTGTTATAATCCCTCATGAGACAAATGATGATAAATTAAGTATTAATATCTTAACTATGAATTATTGTTTGCAAGAATTTTGAAGGGAATTCAAAAATTCATGCCCATCAAGGTATATTAATTTTGAAATATTGTAAAACAAGTATTACATTTATTATTTTCACAATACTTGGTGAATAGTAAATTAATATAGAGGTTAATAATATTCATATTGTTTGCAAAAATTTTGAAGGGAATTCAAAAATTCATGCCCATCCAGGTATATTAATTTTGAAATCTTGTAAAACAAGTATTACATTTATTATTTTCACAAAACTTTGTGAATAGTAAATTAATATAGAGGTTAATAATATATTTTGATGCAGATAATGATAGTATTGGATGATGCAAAGCAGTCATAGGTGAATGAATTTTAGGTGAATGAAGCTAGTATGAGAAGAAAAAGTATTATATCAAGGATGGTATTGAATATGAAATAACCATTTAGGAAGAAGGGAATCCAAGATTATAAAGCCAATATATGAAAATCATAGCAAGGTGAAGGCTATATGTGTATCAAAACAAAACCTAGGTCTCTGCTAATGGATTTTTCAATTACTTCCTAATTAAATTAGTAAGAAACCGAAGATTTTTGCATTTAATTATCAATCTGAGGTCATATTGAACTTATGAATTGTCATGCACCGTATATGAAAGTATAATGCCGTAATTTCCAATGAGTTGTAGTACTTCCAAATGAATGTCACAAGAAAAGATATAAAAATTCTTTATCAAGTCACCAAACTAAATCAAATTGCATCTTGTAATCAAATTCACACTTGCATGAATGAAAACACACTTTTGCGGGAAAGTAAAAGTCACACTTGCGAGAAAGTAAATCACTCTTGCAAGAGAATAAATCACACTCGCGGAAAAGTAAAACACTCTCATGGGAAGGTAAATCACAATTGTGGAAAAGATAATCACTCTTGTAGGAAAGTAAATCTTACTTGCAGAAAAGTAAGTCACTCTTGCAAGAAGGTAAATCACACTTGCAGAAAAGTAAAGATCACACTTTCAAGAAAATCAAGGTGACTTGTTCAAGTATCAATATGGTCTTGATTAATGTGATAGATATGTTATGGCTCATGTACCGAGATGCAATAAACCTCAAGATACAGAAATCAAACCACACTATGCTTATAAAGAAAGGAAACAAACTCTCTCAAACTACAAACCACAAAATTGTTAAATGGAAAGCTAAATCTTGTAATGGAGAGTGCAACAATAGGATTTGTTGCAATAAGAGTCACAACAACAAGATTTGCAACAATAGGAGTTGTTGCAAAAAGAGTTGCAACAACAAGAGTTGCAACAACCAAAATCACAGCAAGGGAAATGTTAAAGTTACAACAAAGTGTTAAACAAAGGAATTGCTAGAAATAAATGAAAATAAATAAGAGATGCTATAACTACACATTAACTAATCAAAAGACGTGGTTCTGCAATGTCAGCATGGAGTGGTGGCAATGAAGTTGTAGCAACGAGAAAATACCATAGTTGTGACACAATGTTAATAGAGGAATTGATGCAAATGAAAGAAAATATATAAACGAGGCTACAACTACTCACTCATTAATAAAAAACAATACCTTGCAATGTTAGCATTGAATTACAACAATGAAAAGCACTAGAGTTGTAGCAAGATGTTAATAAAGGAATTTATGGAAATAAATGAAATGATGGAAAATATGCTACAACTGCTTCTATAAAATATATAATATACAAAAATTATAGAGCTAAGGAGGGGGGCCTACCTCCTTAGAAAAGGTACTGGTCTACAAACACATTAGGTGCTTAAATTCTCAACACACCATTAATTGAATAGGAACAAAAACAACTTTCTATTAAACAAAAATATGCAGATTAATACATGTATGTTCACAAACTTTCTTCTTATTTTTCTCCCCCTGTGGCTCTGAGAAAGCAATTTTTTTACAGACAATGATTTCTTCCTAAATTAACTAATAGAATCGATGAACAACTATGAGAATTAGGCTGTCTCATCTCGTTACTTTTTTTTCTCCAAAATATGGAAATAATCAAGCGCATGCTGACTAAATAAGTCATATGGAAAGTGGTGGTTGAGTCATCCATTCCCTTCTGGCACACAATTTCCCTTGTCATGTTCATGCATGGTTTTTTACTAGATGGCCAATTCTTGGATGACAGTTATGTGGTTGATTGATGATATATTACAACATACGTGGAGTTACAACATATGTTTCAAAGTTTCATCAATGATCCTATAGTAAGAGTTGTAGCAATAGTGAGGGAAGAGTCACAACACAGTGAGATTTGCATCACTGGGAGTTGCAACAAAGAGAGTTGCAGTAGCTATGCTCAAACAGGGAGTTGTAGCAGCTCATACTTTAAGAATTGCAACTCTTGTGTTGGGAAAGTACCTGTGTAACCTTGTTCCTATATACCACTGTTAGCACAAAAGGTGATAATCTCCTGAAAATACATAAGAATAGGTATTGAAATGGCATGTTGAGAGATTACTTATACCTTAACCAAAAATGAATCATTTTGGATGAAAAGTGTATTAATATGGAAATGGAAATGGGAAAAAAGTGTACAAAAAGTGTTGGATATGTGCTACAAAGATGTCAATTTAAGCACCCGTCATCTCCCCATAATTAAAATCGTTGCATGTCCCCATGCAACCAAATAGTTGTTTTGAGTCTAAGAGGGTAAAACATAATTACCAACTTAATGAAAACTGTGACCTCAAAACGAGAACTCTAGCCCTTAAAACCCATATTTTTGCATTAAAAACATGAAAATCAACCCCCAAATCAAAAAGTGGTGCTATCAGTAGTATCATTGTTTGTAACCGGGTCAAAATTACAACTTTTTTCAAGCATGAGATTAAATGATCAAATAGTTACTCAAACAAACTTTAAAATCAACCCCCAAATCAAAAAGTGGTGCTAATAGTAGCACCATTTTTTGTAACCGAGTTAAAGTTGCAACTTTTTTCAAGCATGGGCTTAAAGGATAAAATGGTGCTAAAAAAAACTCTAAAATCAACCGAAAAATAAAAAACTGGTGCTATCAATAGCACAAGTTTTTGTAACCATGTCAAAATTACAACTTTTTTCAAGCACGGCCTTAAAACATAAAACGGTTTCTTAGAAAAACTTTAAAATCAACACCTAAATAAAAACATGAGGCTACCTAAAGCAAAATGTTTTTTCTAAACATTAAAATTGCAGCTAATTACGACCCAACTGAAACTGTGGCCTTGACAACAAATCCCTACATAAATAAAAAAACCCAAAATTGGATACTAAATGGTCACTTGAAAATTTATTTACTAACTTTTTTTTTCTTAAATTTACAT
>SNQJ01S0089125.1:8362-26918 GCA_010110895.2 Picea sitchensis | reverse complement strand
ATTAAACAATTATCAAAACAAAGATAATATCAGTAAGATTAATGCACAACTATTCTTATTTCACATAGTTCATTATTATATAATATTTAATAACTCAAAAATAAAGCATGTGTGCTCATGTACTTGAAACCGACGAATATAAATGACATGTGAATGGGGCCAACATTGACATTTTTTCAATTTGTGCTTGTATGAACTGAAATTTGACATGGTTAGACTAGACGCATGCATTGACAGTATGGGCAGATTTCCAGACTCAAACATGACTCACACAAACAATTCGATAATCAAACAACAAGCCTATAGAATAATTAATGTGAATGGGGCCAATGATGAAATTTTTTCAATTTGTGCTTGTGTGGAATGAAATTTGACATGGTTAGACTAGATGCATGCATTGAAAGTATGGGATGATTTTTGGACTCAAACATGACTCACACAAACAATTCTACAATCAAACAACAAGACTATAGAATAATTAATGTGAATGGGGCCAATGTTGAAATTTTTTCAATTTGTGCTTGTACGGACTGAAATTTGACATGCTAGGACAACACACATGAATTGACAGTATGGGAGGATTTCCAAACTCAAACATGACTCAAAAAAATAATTTGACAATAAAATATTCTTTTTTTATTCTATCAAAACCCAAAAATAAGGTGTGCCTGCTCATGTACTTGACCCCGCTTATAAGTGACATGTGAATGGGGCCAACGTTGAAATGTTTTCAATTTGTAATTGTATGGACTGAAATTTGACATGGTTAGACTAGACACATACAATGATGGTACAAGAGGGTTTCTAGACTCAAACGTGACTCACACAAACAATTTGACAATTAAACAACAAGCCTATAGAATAATTAATGTGAAGGACTAGATGAATTAATACATAAATCTGACATCAAATTTCGATATGAATATTCTTGAATCCTCTAAAAATATACAAGATCAAATCCTATTTCATAAAATCTTTTTTTATCTGATCATAACCCAAAAATAAGGCGTGCCTACTCATGTACATGGAACCAACGCATATAAGTGACATGTGAATGGGGCCAACGTTGATTTTTTTTCAATTTGTGTTTGTATTGACTCAAATTTCACATGGTTAGAATAGACACATGCAATGAAAATATGGGAGGCTTTACGAACTCAAACATGACTCACACAAACAATTCGACAATCAAACAACAAGCTTATAGAATAAATAATGTGAATGGGGCCAATGTTGAAAGTTTTTCAATTTGTGCTTGTATGGACTGAAATTTGACATGGTTAGACTAGATACATGCATTGACGGTATGGTAGAGTTTTTGGACTCAAACATGACTCAAAAAATAATTCGAGAATCAAATATTCTTTGGTTATTCGATCAAAACCCAAGAATAAGGCGTGCCTCTCATGTACTTGACCCTGCTTATAAGTGACATGTGAATGGGGCCAACCTTGATTTTTTTTCAATTTTTTCTTGTATGGATTGAAATTTGACATGGTTAGACTATATGGATGCAATGAAGATATGGGAGGGTCCAATTCAAAAAAAAAAACATGAAAATTACAATTTTTAAAGGTAAAATCCGACGATAAGGCCAATGTTTTAGGTGGTGTCGGAGAATGCCATCAAATTTTGGGTTCAAATCTAGTTGTGAAGGATTATCAGTTGTGAAAATTATTTGAGAACTACCATCAAAATCATGCCCATAGGGATCCATTCCCACCTGGAATGATAAGTAAATTTCATCATTGTTGTCATAATATTACAACAATGAAATTTCGATGAACATGATGTTCGTCATTGTTATAACATCTTCATCAAAACTGTTCGAAAACATGGAAATTTGGCCCATGAGTTTGGTGGCAAGAAGAATATGCTAGATGAAAATTTGTATTTAAATAATGATTTCATACTAATATTCTTTATGGAGAAAAAAGTACTTACATGAGAGCAAAAAAAAAAAGACAATACATAACTAATGAAGCTTGTGCAATTTATCAAGTTCTTATTTTTTGATGCTATTGCATGCCCTTGTAGTACTATATGTGGGGACGTGCATCTCGAACAAATTTTAAAAGAAACAACTAAAATACATTGTATTAGGAATAGACATGGGCAATAATGACCTATGAATGGGGCCAACGTTGAAATTTTTTCAAATTGTTTATGTATGCACTGAAATTTGACATGGATAGATTGTTCACATTCCTTGATGATATAGGAGGGTTTCCAAACTCAAATATGACTCACGCACCCATTCTATATATCCGATATCATCTTCTTTTTTTTGAACTTTCTCGGATTAATGTCATGCATGGAACTCCAACATACCCATCGTCATGGTCGTGCTCTTTATAGTCATCTTCTATGTCACTCAAACTAGCATCCTGCCAATTAGGCCCATGAGTTTAGTGCAAATAAGAAGGCATAAGATGAGATTTCATATTTAAATAGTGATTTCATACTAATATTCTTTATGGAGAAAAAACATACTTAGATGAGAGAAAAAAACAAAGACAAGAAATAATTGATGAAGCTTGTGCAATTTATCAAGTTCTTGTTTATCGATATTATTGCATTCCCTTGCAGTACTAGATGTGGGAACGTGCGTCTTGAACAAATTTTAAAAGAAACAACTAAAATACATTATACTAGACTAGACATGAGAAACAATGACCTGTGAATGGGGACAATGTTTAAATTTTTTCAAACTGTTTATGTATGCACTGAAATTTGACATGGATAGACTATTCACTCAAAACTAAATTACCACTAGTTTGTTTGTTTAGCTATTTTGTCACCACATCAATCATTCTTTGAAATGATTGCATCATCATGTTTTGTTTATGTATTTACCTATGTAATCATTTTTTCTAAATGTGTCCATGTACTTAGGAAATTGGGAAAAAAAACCTCTGCAAGAAATGAAGATTATGTAAAAACCTCCACAAGAAGGTGTTTTCCTTGAGGTATTATCATTTGTCACATCAACACTTGTATCTTGAAGACATGGTAAAACATCAAGAAATTGTAACATCCTAGAATCCCAAGGGAAGCCAACATGATCAAGTACACCGATAAGAGTGAAACATTTGTACAACTTGAGAATGTAATGGAGTTATTATGAAAAGACTCGTACCTATATGAAAATGACACCTAGTAGTGCTAATGAGAAAAACAATTAATTCAAAAAGCTCACAAAATGTTCAATTAATAGAAAGGTGGTAAATTAGTTACTGCATTCATATAATCAAATCTTCAATATTTGACATGTATCACAAGAAATATCCAATGTTCCAAGTTCATTAGAGTCTTATTTTGATGGCATAGTAGAAAATACTTCGAAGAAAAAAATGTTTTCTATTGGGGACACTATTAGTGCTAGGGCATCCCAGGTGTGAAAATATCATTGGTCTTAAATTTATTATAACCATAATATTATGCTAGAGGATCATAGGGATTAGGATGTCTCATGGACATCATGTATTGTATAAGCATCTTACGTACCCAATGTTTTAAACCTTTAAGAGGTTATTGATTGGATCCTGAAATCCTTTGACAACAAAAGAAAACCAGTTAGGGAAAAAAATGAGGCAATTCCAACACACACTCCACCACATATGCATTGAGATAAATGTTGGCTTCCACGCATGTGAATAGATTCTTAATACCAAATAGACTCTTAAGAGATTCTTAAGTTAAAATCAATGTTGGCTTCCTCGCATATGAAGAGAATCTTAAGTCAAAATCATGATGCATATGAATTAATCGACTCTTGGAGAGTAAACCATTACGAGAGTCCACAACAAAGGATATGTATGACCTATATTTCCTAGCTAAGAGGTATAAACATATAGCTTAGATTCTCATACACATGAAGGGTAGAAATCTACCCCTAAATTCCCACATTCTATTTCTTATGTTTTCACATCATAATGAAAAATGTGACTCTTTTATTGGGCTTAGATAATCTATGTTAAGGTTATACAACAAATTACCAATTTTGATACAGATGAAAAATATGTTTCCCCATGTATTGTATATTCTTTGGATTTTTGGAAGATGTTCCAAGGATTCCTTATTATTAATTTGACTCTATTTCTATATTTCTATATGGTATGGGATTTACATTGTTATTCATAATTATGATGAACATTTTTGTAAACACGATTTTTATATTTTTTGTGGTAGATGCTATATTACGACCCATTATTAATCAATTTTAGTGGCATATTGTACCAATTTGATATACTCCTATTTTCTCTGGAAATAGATATACAAAATTATGTCCACTTTCTATTATCCAATGGCTAGCTATATGTTGATAGATTTACAATGTGGTTGTTTTCAATGATTTCATGGACAAAATTATATTTTATGATGCATTATGATGATATATGATATTATTAGATGTTATGGTGCTTTAATTTCATCATATTTATTTTAAATAAACACATGTTTCGATAATGAGAGGTAGTTATAATAGGAAATGTTATAAATAAGGAAAAAAATGGGGCATATTTATTAGGAGTTATAAGGTGACTAAAATCTTCAGGGGGTCATGACCCTTTAAATCTACATGTTCATAGCTTGGTTGGTATGGTGATCCCATTATCTTTTTTTCTTAAAGGTTGTTTAAGCTTAGAGACAATTTTTATTTTTATTTTAAAGCCTTTACCCTCATATGTAACCTTGATTGGGTTGTTCGGTGGTGAGACCTTCAACCTAGCGTAGGTCCTCAAGAAATTCATCCAACATATAAATATTGTGAAAGACCAATATAGGGTTCATATAAAAATGAACCCTAGGTATGCGCTCCCTCCAATGATTCAAGTAAGGGAGTGGAAAGCCCTGCTGGATGATGGAAGGGAGAGGGCTTTAAGAAAACAAGGAAATCTACCACCGGGAACAGGAATGTATGCAATACTTTGAACAATGTAATTATATGTTTTTTTGTAACATCCCAATCTACTAAGCACACTTTATTTGACATATTCTTTGAGGACACTTGCGTGCAAGTGATCCAGTTATGGTATATTATGATTTCATTTCGATTATGCATTATGTATGATGATGATGATTTGTTGTGACTTATTGTTATGTTGATGTATATATATTAGCAGATGTTATTGATGCATTTTCCTGAGTGTGCAAGACACATGACAAGTTATGGATGCTAATGGCATCAACGAACTTCCTTGGACTCTGGATTGAGTCATGGAGTGGATTGTATTTGTTTGAGTATTTCATTTTTCACACATGTGACATATGATTGATTACAATATGATTTCTGTATATGGATTATTGACACTGTTTTTTCAGTGGATGCAAGTTTGACGATGCTTTATAATCCAACTCACATAAGGAGTAAAGGGACCATGCACATAAACCAAACATTTCAGGGATAGGTGTGGCAGTGTCCCTGTCACAGCCTACTAGCACTCTCGTTGCGGTATGAATTGTGGGTTAACTATTACCTATTTCAAGAGGTCTACGATGTCATGAGGGTGGACTGAGACAATCGCTCATGAATATTTCTAAGGGGCGTGCAATAAGGGAAATTATTTATTCCTTAGAATCCCTTAGTCTCTCACAAGGTCGATCGAATGAAGTGTTGACTCCAAGGGTCCGAAAAACTTCCAAAACTAGTCAAAGGAGAGTGGCAACCTTGGAGCACGAAGGTGCATCTTTAAGGGCACGTTGCGGAATTAAAACTTGAATCAATAAATCTAGGTGGCCTAGAAAACATTGAAATGATTGGACCTTGTTAGAATAAAATAATTAATTAAACAATAAATTATTAATTATAAATCCTAACAAAAGTCTAAGACTAATTCTAAGACCAAGTCTAAGTCTAAATTTAAATAAAGGACTAAATGAATTATGACATAAGTTAAAAGATTGAGAATATAATCAAACTCTAAGAAAAAGGGGAATAAAACTTAAAGGTGGGATAAAATGCACATGTGTGCATGAAATTAATAAAATGGATTTTTTTAAATAGAAGAAATAATAATATGAGAGAATAGATGTACACATGGAATAATATCTAAAGTCAAACTACACTAATTCTAACTATAAGAAACCTCATAATCAAACTCCAACTAATATATAGTTAGAAGACACTCATTAAATGAGAATTTGGAGAACAAAGAGACAACTAAGAGAAAAAAATAGGAACACATTGGGAAATGTAAGGGAAATTGACTTTTTAAATAAAATAAAATGGTAATTACTTGTGCAACTTGGAGAGAGTGTGACAAGTGTGTGGGTGAATAATCATATAATTAATTTAATATAAAGCGTTAATTATTTGTGCATGAAGACATGTGTCAGTGAAGAAATTTCTATAAAACAAATGGTGTAGAAGGGAAATGGATCACACTTATTCTTGGTAATGTTATTCTGCAAAAACATTGTGGACTGTGTTTTATTTGTGAGAATTGAGATACCAAGCTTGTAGAAAGAGTGGAAGCTCTTCCTTGTGAGGGAAGCCTTGGAGATATTGTTTTTTGGTTTCTTGTTTTTGGCTCATTCGCGTATTAAGGGGAGAGAAGAGTACCCCTAGCATTGGCTGAGATGTACCAGTGAAGTTTCAGTGATTAGCAAGCGAGAGAACAAAATGAGTGTAAGTATTGAAGGACATCATCAACTCTCTGTCTTCTTGGTTCTGGTATTTTTATTCCATAAATTGTAATTAGAATGTAGATTGTTCACTGCCAAATTTGTTTACACCATCTGGAGAATTGTGTTTGATAAAATCACTATAATTGTTGTTGTGCTCTGGAAATTAAAACTTTGTATTATCACTGTCAAGTTGATAACTTTCAAAAAATTAGAAATTAGTTGGTCATTGTAATCTATTACAATTTTGAAAATGAAACTTGTTGATCGTTAAGTAAATTATAGTTCGAATTTAATTTCTTATGATTGTTGCAAATAAAATTTGCAACCCTGTACCTAGAAATGTATTGATTGTTGTTCAATTAATTTATTTACCTCGAAATAAAAAAAGTTGTGATCGTTGTCGATTACAGTGGTGACTGTTGATTTGTTAAATTCATATAGTTACTAACAAGTTATTGCAATAAGAGAAATCAGAAATGCGTAGAGTCGTTGCTGAGTTTTCTTTTGTATTCTGGAGAATTTAGAACTTTTTATGGGCACTGTAAAATTTAATTGCCATCCAGAATTCAGAAATTGTGAGTAGCTGCGAAATTTTATCAAATATTTTGTAGTTGTTGAAAAATTATTTGTAATCCTTATTTGAAGTTCGATGGGTCTTTATAAAACCCTTTTCTTTGCTAATCCGAAACTAGGATTCATAGAGTTTCTTTAAAATTTTATTTTTCTTTTGATGCAGAAATTGATTTACATGTTTGGACTTTAAAAATATGCAAGATTCATTGTCAAGTTAAATTCAATCCGAATTTAGAATTACGGATGGTCCTTGTATAAATTATTTGCAAATTCGAAATTCGAAATATGTTGGTCACTAATAAAAATCTTTTTGCATTCAAGGTTGGATTTTCATTGATCACTGTAAATTAATTGCAATTCCAGACTTTAGGATTTCGTAGGGTCGCTACAAACCAAATTTCAATCCGAAGTAATAATTTTGCATTTTGGAATTTTAATGCGACGGGTTGCTAAAAATGCAACTTAAATGCATCCCCAAGATTGAAATTTCTCATGGACGTTGTAAACAATTTGTTGCTAATTTTGATTTTGACTTAAGATTAAGTCACCCTCTTCTCAATGACTAAATTCAGAACTTAGACTATGCGTTAGTTTAAGATTAAATCAATAGAGTATATTAATATTTAAGGAAGAACAAATCTATATTGTCATACTAAGGTACATGGAAAATTAAGAGGAATATTAATTAACTATCCAATCAAAGAATAGTCTTTAGGATTAATAGTACAACACATAAGGTTTTCAATAAAATTTATTCATGTATAAATTATAACCTTTTGAAAATTTAGAGATGAATTATTATGATCAATTAGTTTCTTTAAGTTGACTTTTCTTATTTGATTATCTGGTGCCTACACTCAACATTGATTTAAAATATTATAATAGAGTAAATAAAGAAAGGAGAGTTGGAGTAAAAATTGAGAAAGTAATATCTATTTATGAATTAAAAGTTGAGGAATTTAAAAACAAATCTACCAACTTAATGAGAACTACGACCTCAAAATGAGAACTTTGACCCTTAAAACCCATATTTTTGCATAAAAAACATGAAAATCAATCCCCAAATCAAAAAGTGGTGCTACCGATAACACCATTTTTTGTAACCGGGTCAAAATTACAACTCTTTTCAAGCATGGACTTAAAAAATCAAAGGGTTGCTCAAAAAAACTTTAAAATCAACCCCCAAATCAAAAAGTGGTGCTACTAGTTGCACCATTTTTTGTAATTGGGTCAAAATTACAACTCTTTTCACGCATCGGCTTAAATGATCAAATAGTTTCTCAAAAAAACTTTAAAATCAACCCCCAAATCAAAAAGTGGTGCTACTGGTAGCACCAATTTTTCTAATTGGGTCAAAATTACAACTTTTTTCAAGCATGGTCTTAAACCATAAAATAGTTGCTTAGAAAAAACTTAAAATCAACACCTAAATAAAAGCATGACGCTACCTAAAGAAAAATGTTTTTCTAAACGTTAAAATTGCAGCTAATTACGACCTAATTGAAACTGTGACTTTGACAACAAATTCCTACACAAATAAAAAAATCAAAATTGGATCATAAATGGTCACTTGAAAATTTATTTAATGACTTATTTTTTTCTTAAATTTACATTAAAAAATAAATAAAAAGAAATGAGAAAATTCACATATATATATATATTTTTAAATGAGAGACAAAAAACACATTTAAAAAATATATTTAGGAAAACCAAATAATAAAAAATTTTAACAAAATGGTGAAAAACAAAGAAAAAGCAGAAAAATAAAAGTGAAAAGAAATTTCTCTGGAAAACAATAATTTAAAAATATATACATTTTTTTGTTTAAAAGAAAAAGAAACAAAAATCCTTCAATCTTAAATAATAAAAAAAAAAACTCAAAAAACTCAAAGAAAGAAGCAAAGATTTAATAAAATGTTTAAAAAAAAATCTAAAATAAAAATATATATATATTTGACAAAATACTAATATTTTACAAACAGATTTTTATTTTCTTTTAAAATAAAGATTTAAAATAACCACATTTCATTTTACAAATAAAAAAAATCTCAGAATATAATATTATATGTATTATATAAGTTATATATATATATATATATATATATATATATATATATATATATATATATATATATATATATATAGTTACCCATATATATAACATATTTAAATTTATATATATACATCCACATGACTTGGGTTGGGCTAGGTAGGTAGATATGCATGCCCCATGCCTCCATTCCATATATATGTGTGGAGTGATATCATTCTTATGGTGAGTCAGATGATCTTGAGTAACTAAGAATCGTCAATGATTTTTTCTCTAATATGGGTATATTTTATTGTGTGATAAGACCTAGGTCATGATTATTAAATCTAATAATAAGATCCCTTATAGCCTTGTTGCCTTTGTATATGTGAGAACAACTTTCCAGGGAAGTGACTTGATACAAATATCTTTGATTAATATTCACCACAAGCTCAATTGGAGTTATAGTGTTGAAAAAAGGATAAATAGAGGGTGGAAAGATTATATTGGGTTTGAAAATAATTGTAAATCAGTAGATCTTTGGAGTTGGGATGAGAATAAACTCCTCTCTTTGATATTCTTGTTACACATGCTATTCTTTATGGATGTGGAAGTCACAGATGTGAAGTATCTCTCGTGAATCTTTAGAAAGATAGAGAAAATACAAGAATTTTATAACCTATAATCTCAAAGAATTAAAAAGAAATACACCCTATCATCCTCCTCTTAGAAACAAAGCCTCTCCCCCGTTCTGAGCATGGCTATGACTGAATACCTATTTAACATAAGAGAACAGGATGCCGACATACATACAGAGACAAGGAGGCTACCTAAAAGCACTTCAAAATCAAGTCACTTGGCCACCTTGACTCAAAGGGAGGGGATGGCATCAAACCCAGTGGTAGCTAGAAACTATTGGGAATATCATGGAAGAAACCATTTTGCAGAGAAAAGATACTAAAAAAACGTCAAAGTAAAATTTAAGGAAAATGTGGTGTGAAAAAGAGATAGAAGAAAAATGTCAAATTAAGATTATTATAAGGATGTAATCAACTTTAATCGAGAAGATCAAAATTATATATTTGTTTTAGTAGGAGTGTGAAAAAAATAAGCATTGTAAAGATAAGAACAAATTCTCATACTCCACTTGGTGGGCATTGAATTGATTTCCTAAAAAGCCATGGAATGAAAGAGTGTATCACCTCTGTGACACTAAGAATATTGAAGACTAATAAAAAAAAAAAAAAAAAAAAAAAAAAAAACTTTTTTTTTGTTTGTTAATTTGTGTGAGGCAGTGGTGGCTCTCTGCGTTAACTTTTGGCTTGAAAGCCAATAGAATCGAGGGCATTTAAGCCCGTCAAATCACGGGGGGATGCCTTTAGAGCACAGAGCCACACAACCCCTTAACATGGTTGGATTTTTGGCTCCCATGAGTTTCCAGAACCGATGAGCAACATCACAGGAGTGGGTCTTTCTTTCTACATCCTTGTTCATCCTACACACCTGGGGAATGACTATACCATATTAGATCTCATTTTCAAATATTTATCACACTACCAAACTCCCTAACCCCTCTTAACTGAACAAATGTATGGTGATCTTGGAAAGTTCTTCTTAATTCTTTTAGGGCAGAAACAAATCTAAAATTAAAGTAATCACTTACCCTCTTAAAGGTCCCGATGGACCAATTAGGTTTTAGTGGGCGTTAATCATCATCATCATCACATTATCATCATCTCATCATCATCATCATATATATATATATATATATATATATATATATATGAACTTATTTTTTGTTTAAATTATATTTTCACGTTTTTTATATAAATTTGAATTTAGAACATTTAATTTTAGATTTTTTTTTTTAACTTTATTTTTGTTAAAATATATATATAATTTTGTGTTAAAAAAATTGTTTAGGTTTTAATTTGAGATTTTTTATATATGTTTTTTTTAACTTTTGGATTTTTACCTTTTTAAAGTTTTCTTTGGTTATAATTTTTTTTTTTTATCTTTTTTTCTTAATTTATATATATATATATATATATAATTTTATGGTTTTATTTTCCTTTTTAGTGTTTTTATTTTTAATATAAATTTGTTTTTAAAATGTTTTTATTTTTTACTTTTAAATTTCTAATTTTTTTTTTTTTTTTGAATTATATTTTTTTGCTTTGTCTATTTAAAAATATTATTTATTTAAAAATTATATTTTTTTGCTAAATATTTAAAAATATTATTATTTAAATACAATTAGTTTCTACCTATTGAAATAAAACTAAAAAAATGTGTTAAAAATGATATTTTTCACTATATTTAAAAAGTATGGAACTATAACTTAATTAAGGACACATAATTATATGAAAATTCTTAATTTAAAAAAATAAATGGTGCACACCATTTTTAACATTGGATGAAGCATGGAAATATGATTAAAAACACTATTGAATAATAAAAACAAATAGAAAAGTTTGAAAATAGATGAAAAAACACCATTGAGAAAAAAAAAATTGAACAACTTGAAAATAAATGAAAAAACAAGCATTTAAAAAAAAGTGGAAACCTTATGTATGAAAAAATTTAAAATATCAAAAAACCACCTAAAAGGGGAGAGGCGTTCTACCAGTAGCACCATTTTAAAAAACAAGGTAAAAAACTTGACCCCCCAAAAACAAGAACTCTGTAGAGTTCGCGTTAAGTTGGTAACTATGTTTAAACTATCAATAAATTAATCTAGACTTTTTTTTATTATTCCTTTATAAGGTTAGTTGTCATTTAAAATCCTTAATCTTTACTTATAGCAAAAAAAAATGGTTGACATGTATTGGTTCAAATATAAATAATATCGTTATCCACAATGGAATGTTATATGTTAAGTTTACATATTGGATGATTACACTGGCGTGTTATGATATTAGCGATGATTTTGTAATGAAATGAAACTAGATAATTAAATAGTTCTTATGATGTGAATTGATTGAAGAATCGACAAATTTTGTATTAATATAAAGAGTCATTGAATGAATTTTATTTGCGTTATGATTAAGTACCTTACCGTGAATTTAGCCTTAGTCTATATTAGAGTCAGTTATGGGAGTAGATACATCCATGTTCCTCAGAACAGTCGCCAATCCTGAGACCTTAAATGGTCAAAATTGATCGGATGAATCCTGGACTTGAGCGTTGATTATGTGTCTTGGAGGTCCTAAACTTATAGGGTAAGTTGGGAGGATAGACATCCTTGTTATCTTGATGTGATATGATTGATCTACTTGTTATAATTGATTCATTGTTGTGCAATGATGTAGATTAGAATAGAAATTGTAATTATTGATGTATGTTAATGTTGTGTATCCTTGTTCTAAATGATGTTGTGTTTTAAAAAAAAAAATTATCATTGTTGTACTCACTTACCTTGATGTCGTAAAAAAGGGATGTCACATATGGTATCATAGCAGGTTCAAACTTGTGACATTGGACTGTTACGACTTCCAATGTGTTAAATAAATTATTAATATGTACCACTAATTAGTTTTGAAATTTTCCATGCTGGTAATCATGGTTAGAGGGTGTAGGGGAAGTAGATGACGTTGTGCGGGAGGAAGAGGTGTGCCTCCTCTAATAATATCCACGTCAGAGGGGTTTAACCCCTAGGGAGATAAGAAGACTAATGAGAAGGAGAAAGTTGTTGTAGGAGATGTGGTAGGTATGATGAGATCCTTCCATAGGATGTCAAAGGCATTGATCAACCACTTGGATAGAGATGAGGACAGAGTGTTTGTGCCCAATGAGGGTTCACAACACACACTAGTTGGTATTAATAGTATACACAGAGAACTTGAGAAAGTGAAGTTTTCTGAGTTTTGGGGTGCCACAGACGACTTAACCATTGAAGCATTGTTGGAGAACATGGAAATGTGTTTCACACTTCATTATTACACCGCCAACATGAAGGTATGCATGGTAGTATTCCAACTTAAAGGGAGTGCTCTACTTTGGTTGAAGACACTCCTACCTCAACTAAACATGGTCGTTGAAGATGTGTCATGGGAATTGTTCAAAGAATGATTCCAAGAGAGGTACTTTCCGAACAAATTTATTGAGTGTCAACTTAATGAGTTCAACGCCTTACGAAAAGGTAGTTGTATGGTGTCGGAGTACGAGGCTAGGTTCATGGAGATACTTAGGTATGTTCCACATATGAACACAGAGAATTTAAAAGTCAACAAGTTTGTGTTCAACCTTAACTTAAACATTCATGTGAAGGTGAGGATCCTAATGCCTCATATGTTGCACGAAACAGTTCAAAAGGCCCTCATAGTTGAGGAAGAACTGAACAGTGAGGGTCAAGGTAGGAATCCTTCTATATCAACTGGACAGATGACATCAGGAGCACAACAACATCAGGCACTAGCCCGATAGACTTATGGGAAGTGAGATACGCCTATGTTCTCGACACTGTGACGACAAACTCCTCAGTAGAGGACCATAGTAGCAACAAAAACAACGTTGTCCTGAGTAGCAACAAAATTTTAGGCCTATTCAATAGAAGTTACCAAGATCACAGACTACTAGGCAAACAACTTCTACTTCAGGGACTATGAGCATTGGACCAAAGACTAGATGATGAACATTGGAGAGCCATATTACCAGCGAGATTGTCCGATTGAGAAGGCTAGAGTGGTCGGATCATCAGGACCCACTACAGTTGGGTATTTGGGCAAGGCCCGCATGATACATGTAACAATGAACAACTGCCAAACCGAGCACTGGTCCACTATGCTCAAGAATGTTGGATTACTGAGAGGGGGGTTGAATCATTTATAGAGAAATCTAATCATTTTTAACCATATAATGCAAGTGTTATATCAATGTATCATTATCATCCAATATTTGCAGAGTAAATAAACAATGAACAAATGAAAAATCATACACATACATAGTACACCAACCTTTTTACGTGGAAACTCAAAACGGGAGAAAACCACAGAGTTTTTTTTCTTATATGTCTTAAAGAATTACATTCATTGGAAGCACTAACTTCCTTTTTTTTCATTTGCAACTAGAAGGAGTTTCCAACCCCCTAGTTTCTCAGGCTACAACCTAAGGGAAGATCCAACTCCCCAATTCTCTGACTACAAAAAGAAGAAGGCTACAACCCCCTATGTTCTACGGATACAACCGGAAGGTGGCTACAACCACCTATCCTTGCCTCGTCCAACCGCCCTGATGTATAAGTAGAATGATGGAACCATTGTCACACTATCACTATGAGATATATTGTTGTAAACCTGTACCAATCAACCTACACCAAACAACCTATACCAATAACCTGAACCATGGATCAACTTGTACCTCAACTTGTAATCAACATGTACCATAAACAAGTGCATCAACCATGCACCAACATGTACCTCAACCTCAACCAAAATACCTCATCAATTTCATCATCCAAATATGATTTGTAACTCTGTAATATACCTGGTGTATATGATCACATACCTGCAAACCTTCCTTAAATTTAACAACAAGAGACTATCATTTTCATCAAAATTTACTTTAGTCTCACATGACTAGTTTTGGATTAGTCAACAATCCTAACTTGAAATAATCATAACTATGTACATGTAATGAATAAATATATGAAAATAGTATACAATGTTCTTCAATGTGTTTTATGTAATTGCTTCAGGTGTCACTACTTGGAACCTCTTAGAAAATGAGTTACAGAAAAAATGGCATAACTTATTGAATTCTAGCTTATTCTAGAGAGTAAACTTGTAGAGCGTGCCCCGCACAGAATATTTGTTGTATGGATATGAAAATTGTACACAGAATACTACAAACTGTACTCTAACCAAAACATTTGTTCTTACTGAATTTGGATATGTTATGAAGAAGTTATGATGTTTTTACCCGAAACACCTATTTTAGACTAGTTTCAGGACTAGCCACAAACCCTATTTTCCACAGAGTGCAACTCCAACAATACAATGACCCACAAGATGAAATTCGTACCACAACTACTTGTATATGTTCCATCAATGGCCTCCCAATTTCACGGTTTGAATCATTCTAGAAAAATATTTTTTGTGAAAATGGTGAGATGGCCTGTAAATAACATACCTTAGAAAGCATCATCAAAAGAATTTATCCCCATTTGAATTTCGGCCTTCTTTACTTCACCTTCCCTCTAAAATTCAGATTGTATATCCTTTGGTTACCTCAGTCACCTATATATATTCAATATTCTCAAGTGTGTTTAAAATTAGAGAGCCTTGCCTCTTATTTATACTTTCATGGAGCTTCCTTAGAAGCATCTTCTAGACCACTTTGTCCACATAGCCACTTTGTCAACATAGTCACCTATATCCAACTTTCCCCAATTTTCCACTTGTCCATATATCCAATAGCCATTTGACTACTTAACTCATTTTCCTCATTTTAGGGTTAACCTTCTTATAACCACTTTCCATAATTAGAAAGTTCTTCATTTACTTTATTATTTAAATAATCCTCCTTGACTTTGTCACTTCACTTTATTATTTAAATAATCCTCTTTGACTTAGTCACTTCACTTTATTATTTAAATAATTTCTTCTTTGCAAGAACTTTGACTTCTTTGACCTTTTGGGGCTTCAAGCCAACATATGAGGGTCCTCCAACTTCGTAAGGCCATAACTCTCAAACCGTTAGGATTTATGTGATGTTCCACATACCACCAAAAATGGAATGACATCTACTATCCATCTACAATAGTATTACCTGCAAATATATCAAAACTCATACCATTATACATAAAACAAACTTGGGTCCATTACCCAAACCTTTGTGCTACCAGAATTCGCTATCGGAATTTCTTCAAAGGTTGAAATCCATGACAACCAACCCAATTAATCAACAATATCCCCCTTTCCCATTGATGGAAACACTCTGATGCAATACTAAAATCATATCACTCATTCTCCCCTTGGAACCATACCCGCATATTTTTTACCAACACTCGCCCTGGAACCATGCATTTGTCCTCTGCATCTAATAAATCTCTCCCCCTTTGTCATCAATGGAAAAATTATATTTCCATTCGGGTCTACTCCCCATAACTGACGCATCTGATCTCCCAACCTGAAATGTCCTCTTTATGGTGCTTCCTCATGTACATCTAAGACATATAAGATAAGAATTCAAAAGCATTCATTTTGGAGTAGAAATAACTTTGAGTCTCTGGCGAAGATACTTAAAGGATTCTTGTGGAAGTGGTTTTGTAAATATGTCTTCCACTTGTTCTTTTGTGCCCACATATTTAACTATGATGTTATTTTCTGCAACCTGTTCTCGTAGAAAGTGATACTTGATTGGAATGTGATTCGTATTGGAGTGCATCACCAGGTTCTTTGAGATACTGATGGCCCTTGTATTATCACAATAGATTGGAATGGGCTCATCATACTCAACCTGTATATCTGTCAGAGTTTGTTTCATCCATAGAACCTATGTACACCATGCTGCTACTACTGCAATATACTATGCCTCCACTTTAGATAAAGATACTGATAATTGTTTCTTTCTTAGCCATGATACTAAACACTCACCCAAGTAGAACGCTTCTCCATTGGTGCTTCGTCGGTCATTAATGAAACCTGCCCAATTTGCATATGTGTAGGAAATAAGTGATAGATCCTTTCCTTTTGGATACCATAACCCAAACTCTTATGTTCCTTTGAAATATCTAAAAATCCTCTTCACTACTAATATATGTGATTCCTTTGGTGTTGCTTGAAATCGTGCCACCTGTCCAACTTCATTCATTACATATGGTCTCAATGTTGTCACATATAGTAGGCTACCAATCATTGACCTGTATTTTCTCTGATCTGTAGACTTTGAATCGTCATCTTTTATCAACTTGCAACTGGTTTACATGGGAGTGATAACTGGTTTGCAATCTTTCGTTTCGAACCTCTTTAGCATTTCTATGATATACTTGGTTTGAGAAATAAAAATTCCTTGGTTTCCTTGACATATCTAAAGACCTAGAAAGAAGGATAGTTCTCCAAATAATGACATTTCAAATTCATTATGCATGTCCTTTGCAAATTTTTGACTTAACTTGTCATCAATACTTCCAAAAATAATATCATCAATATAAACTTCAATTAATAAAATACTATCTTGTGTTACCTTGATGTAGAGGTTTTTTTCTGCACTTCCTTTTATGAACCCTGCCTATTGTAGATATTTATCCAGTCTAGAGTACCATGCTCTAGGAGCATGTTTTAGACCATACAAGACCTTCTTTAATTTACACACATAATATGTGTTATCCAACAACTGAAATCCTTCTCGTTGTTCAATGTAGATTTATTCTTTAAGTTCCCCATTCATAAAAGTTGATTTTATGTCCATCTGATAAACTTTAATATTTTTTGAGCATGCATAAGCTAAAAGAAATCACATTGCTTCCATTATGGAAACTGGGGAAAATGTCTCTTCAAAGTCGATTCCTTCAACTTGTGCATATCCTTTACATACCAATCTAACTTTGTTCCTTGTAACTTGTCCATCTTCATTCAATTTATTCTTGTATACCCACTTTGTGTTGATCACATTCTTATCCTTTGGTCTTGGAGCCAATTCCCAAGTGTCATTTTTCTCTATTTGATCCAATTCTTCATCCATGGCCTTATTCAATTATTCATCCATGTTGGTCTCTTCAAAATAGGTTGGTTCAATCATATATGAGAGTGTTAGGTGTGTTTGTTCTAGTGAACAGATTCTTCTTCTAGTCTCAATTCCTACATCTTTGTTTCCGATAATCTAATCTGAAGGATGATTCTTCTGTACTCATCTACTAGGTGTCCTTGGAGGTACTTGTTGAGCTTTCTCTTCTACTTCTATCGGATCCTCTTCATCTACCCCTTCTGTTATAACCCTATGATTCATAGGATCATCTGTTGACTGGAATTTTTTCACTCTGGGTGTATAGGGTTGCAAATAATATTTCATCTCTGCAAATTATTTTCAAAGGAAGCAATGCACAAAATCCACATAATGCGTGTATCCCAAGTTTTGGAGCAAATATGACTTTGCTCTCACAGATTAAAGACAGTGCATAAATGAATGGTCGAGAACCTGGCGCTGAGATCTACGGTTCACAAGTTTTTCCGGACCCCCCCGACCGTTCTACCTTTAACGGCAGGGGGGTCCGGAATTGCAGATAATGTGTGTGTGCATCTGAATGGCCCAAGTTTCAGCTATTAGATCTACGGTCTATATTGGATTCCGGACCTCCCCGTCCTTTCTGCCTTTAATGGAGGGGGGGGG
>SNQJ01S0089124.1:63496-76154 GCA_010110895.2 Picea sitchensis | reverse complement strand
GATCTGTCCTTTACCATTATTTTCAGAATCAGATTCTGAATTAGGGTTCGGCTCTTTGTCTTTGATCTTGGCCACCAATGACTGTTTTGAGCGACATTAATCGGTGTTGTGCCAGGGGCTTTTGTGGAACTCGCACCATTTTCTAGTGTCCTTCTTTGTCTTCTCGTGACCCTTTTTTTCCTGTGTCTTGGACTGGTTTTCGGAAGACTGTTTGTTAGGGCCGTCTTTGTCATACTTCGATTGTTGCGGATTTGTAGACCCAAACTCTCGTTTGTTCTGGTGCTTAAATTTTTGCTCGATTTTAATAGCATATAGATAAGCAGCACTGAGTGATGAGATGTCCAAAAAATCCATTTCAGTCTGGATGTATCTGTGTAGAGCCCCACGGTATTTCAAAACCAAATGTCGCTCAGAGTCTTTGATACCCAGCTTGGTGCACAAGGTATGGAAGGTATTGGTGAACTATGAAACTGCTTGGCCCCTCTCTTTCCGCATTGTGGTCCATCTCATGTACTGGTCCTCATAGTTGCCAACAGGGTAATACTGTTCTTTTACCACATCCACAAAAAAATCCCTAGTGGGATCGGCCCCATATATTCCAGACTCCTTTGTGGAACTTTGCTCCCAGTAAGTTTCCCACCAATTTTTGACATGAGGGAGAGATTTAAGGAGTGCAAAGGTGATCTTTTCTTTGTCGAAAAAATTGTGAACAGAGAAATAACCTTCTAGCAGAGGTAACCATTTTTCTAGGGCTTCTGCATCTATCTGTCCTTCAAATACAGGAATATAAAAATTAAATTGTACCTTTAAAGGCAAGGTGCCTCCAAAGTGGCCACTTGATGAATATGTGTCTGATGCTATCGGCAGGCATTGAAGGATGTGGGCAAAATTCTCCATCATTTCGTCCCTCTGTCGCGTGAGAGCTTGCTCAAGCAACAGATTGATAGGATCATCTGCTCCGTTATTTTTCTTTTCTTCCTCCATTGAGGGTTTCTTGGGTGTGCGAGAGCGATTATCTTCAAGAGAGACAAGCTCGAGACCCAACTTGCTATAATCGGACCTCGTTGGGGACATGCACTGAAAAAATGATCAAGAGCAGCCTGCTCTGATACCACTAATCCAGATTATTTTCGGCACGAAATGAGAACGGAGATATAATAAAGAAATGCATAGAGATATCACAAATATTCAATAATATAACAGAAATGTATCAGAGATGCAACCATAAACACAGATATACAATAATACACGATTTCTATTAATGACAGAAATATACAGAGACTATAAAAATATAGAGTGAAAGATTTGCTAGAATGGTGGCAGCTTATCTCTGAGAAGAGATGTGATGGCTACTCGCATTCGCAAGAAGATGATTACAATGAGGATCTGAAGGCCTTTTTACAATAAGCAGAAATGCCAAAAACCCTAGACATCCAAAAACCTAACCCTAGGAGATAAAGCGCCAAAATTCATGTGGGCCCCGTTTGGGTAAGTGAGTACATCAACTTCCTGGGGTCATAACTTTTGCATACGATCTCTGTTTTAGGCGTGTGATAGCTCGTTGGAAAGTTATCGTTGAGGAGATTCATTTTGGGGGCTCAATGATGCCTTTGGCTATCATTGAGAACCTATATCTCAAAAAACCTTCATTTGGGCCCTCAAAATGGCCCCGAAAGTTAAAACCTGCTAACAATAGTAAATTGCCAAAATTGCTAGAAAACTGTTTTGAGCCATTTGGAAAAGGTGGGTGGCCACTGATATCCACCTGGATCAATCATCCAATATGTTGTACAATTGGGATTTGAATGCTTCAGTAATTTGTAGAATTTATTTGAGGGTTTGAGAGGAAATAGCCATATGATCACCCTATGAAATCTTCGTTCCTGCAACCGTCATGAAAAAACCCAAAAAATAGACCAATAAGTTACGACAAAAAATCATCGCTTTTTCTGGAAAAACCCTAAAAAACTGTTGAATTTAAAATGCTCATAACTTCACTTCTCAGACTCTGTTTTGGATGATTTTATTTTTGAAATTGGTTGAAATGGTGAGAGGAACTCATAACTATAATTTATTTGGGCAAACTCGGCCTCCATATTCTACAGAAATAAATAAATAAAATCGCGTCGTCGTCCGCGAAAAAAACCCTGAAAAATTGCAGATTTTAAAACTTCAATATCTTGACTTCGCGGACTTCGTTTCAGACGATCGTTTTTTTTAACTTGGGTTTTTTTCTGATAGGAACTCAGATATACAACATTTTTTGACATATTTTTCACATAAATATACTAAAAATTTCTGGAATGTTGCGGCCCTCTTTTTTTCTTCTCCGAAATCTTTTTTTGCAAAAATAAAAAATATTTGCCCACGATATCTATCAAGCAAAGTTCTCTGATACCACTTGTTAAGAACTAAATAATTGCATATAGAAATACCACAAATATTCAAAGAACCATATAGAAAACCACCACTTTATTATATCAAACCCTTAGGGTAGGGCAACACCATACAATGGATCCTATTATGGAAGGGATCCTCTCCTGTTCACTTGCCTCTTCAAGGGGGCATCCTCCTATTGAGATACAACTCACAATACAATACTTCTCTTCATATCCCATTACATTTCTTGAACCTCTTTATATAGTGCTACCATCACCTAAGAACATTCTAGAGGAGGAATCTTCTAGAAGTAGAACTTTCTAAGAGGTCCTCTTACATTTATTATATCTAACTACCACAGTGGGCCTTATTTAATAATATAGTGGACCTAGTCCACCTTACATTGAATGGCCTCCACTATTATCACTATGGGCCCTCTGGGTCCCCACTACTACCTCTCTAGCTACCTAACATAGAGGATGATAATTACAGTGCCACTTTAAAACCCTAGACATGAGATTTACTACTACCTATTTAACATATTGAGATATGTAAAGGGTAAAATTAACACCATGGTGAAATTATTCGAGTTCTAGTGTTAGGTTACTTTCCTACTTAGACCTGGAAGCTCGAAGACAGTGACCATATTATCGCTACAACGAACCAATGCTCTTATCATAAAGGACCAAAACCTAACATAAAAACAAGTATATTGAACTTGGTAAGTAATCCAAGGTACTTGGTTATTCGTTTTTCAGACAAAAGGTTCCACGCTTCAAAGGGCATCATATACCATGTAAGTAAACCATACGCAATGTTTTAACAATTTATGAAAAGAAAAGTAAAGTTACAAGTGAAAACTCAGAGGCTATGAAATCAAAACCAAATATATTTTACCTTTGTAAGCAAGTGGGTGACGAACATATTGTTCGGTTCTAGATATTCCATTGACAAAACTTTAAAATTTCCTGTGGAAAAAAAACAACAACAGATCGTTTATAATTTGATGTAAATAAGATGTTTGGTGTTAAACATAATCCTAATCTAAGAAACCACCGAAATAACTTGTATAACATTACCTCCTGAACCAATGTATTCATTTAACGTGGGCTTGAGCCACTCTGTATCTGTAAAATATAAGAGATTAAACCATATTACCAGAGAGAGTAGATCATATGGCTCTAATGCTCAAGCCAAACAAAATAATACATCGAATAGATGATGGGTAGTAGTTACGAGTTACAATGTTGCAATTAAGACTTGGAGGTACTGCTAGAAGTATGATAGACAAATGTTTAACTACAACATAATTGTAACAAATAAATTATTTAACAATAAAAAAAACATTGATCATAAAGAAAGAGAGTTAGAACCATTACCAACAACAATATAGTTCATATATAATAAGTTGGTTAAATATTTGGGACTATTAGGTCATATTAAAAGTATTGTATTCCTTAAAGAATCCACAATATGATATATAATTTAAATAACGACAAAGAAATGCGTAAATGGAAATTAACTACATTTTTATGTAATTATAAATAAAGAACAGATCCAAAGTATGTTGTAATCTATTTAATAGAAAGAAGAGTAGTATCTCTTTACCTGTGAAGAGGAGAAGTCCCTTATGGTGGTGATAACTATTGGTGCCATAGAATAAGTATCTTGTCATGGAATTTCCATGACAATTGAGTTAAGAACATTAAGTAATAGTATGCGAAGAACAATTGAACAAAGTTGTATAAGGAAAATTCCAATTATAACTACACGAATATACTTTTAATGATGAAAATTAAAAAAAAAATTAAAAACTTGGATGAGAAGAGTGACATTACACCAAGTTAGCATTTTCCATATTCTAACTATGCTAGACACTTTCCACTTTTTTGGTTTCACACACACATGCACATATAACTTAATCATGTATGACTTATCATATATTAAATGAAAAATATAATGAATAAATCTTTAGTTAATAAAGCCAAAAAAGGTTAGAGGTGAAGATAAATAAAGTCAAAAGCCAAAAATATAAAGCTTCAGAAATCTCACCTCACTATGAGGCCAATGCCCCTAGTCCCTAGATTTTCTATGAATATCTAAAGGAAAAGGGACTTGTTCAATAAAATGAACAAATAAAGAAAAAAGAAAAAAGGTGTTGTAAGAAACATTGTCGAGGATAGTTAACTCAATGCTAAAATCTCCCTCTTGAAGGATATTGTAAAACATCCTAGCTCATGAGAATTAGATGAATAAAATAACAATACATGTGCATATAAGTGTCTTTGAGGGTCATCACATGAAGTCTTTCCCTTCCCCTTTCCATCATTATTCATTACATTGCCTATATTTCAACTATGGACTTGGGAAATACTTGTTGTCCTAAGACTTGTCACATGTATAAGGATTAATGTTGTTCCCCCTTTGTAAAAATTAGGCAAATAGTAAAGTTGATCCTTATTTTTATGTTGTGACAAGAGAGATCACTAGATCTATATCACCTAATGGATTGCCAAGAAGCTAGACCCATCACTCCAATTGGGTAACTTGCATTGGGATTTGTGTATCATGCCTCGATATATGTGACACTGCAATGGGATATGTGATGCCACCTTGGGATCCATGTACTCATTTTTTATCAAATTTATAGATACTGGGATTTGTTTCATTGGCCTTGGGATCCATGTACTACATTGCAATATGTGTCATTTCTTTGGGATCCATGCAATGCATTAGGCCATAATAGAGATGCGATGTCATCACACTTTCCACATGGACCACTCAAATTTGGTCTCCTTTCTTAGGTAGACCTCTTTGAACCACATGTGGGAGCTTATTGATGTATTTGAGGAGGTTGTTTTAGGTTGTTGGAATTGTTACAAGTGGTTATGTTGACTACTGGATGAAGTGGCATTGACCACAATGATTTTTTTAGGAGTGGATTTATTGAGGAGGTCACATGTGCCATTTACATTGGATTCTACCTTGGGCATCCCACATGTGTGGGGATGATGTCACACACATGGAGGTTTTCATTTCATCCTTTGACCACTTCCTATATTTTGGGAGTTGTTTAGAGGGGCACTTGAGTCCTTCGACCATGCTTGACTTGTCCTTCACTCATTTTTGGGACATTGGCACACTTTATGAGAGGGTACACATCTTCTAGAGTCTTTTATTACACATGTGTGGGCATATGTTATTGTATTCAACCTTTTAGGGGGGTGCTCTCATGTGTTGGAGGGATTTGAGGGTTACTTTGTCCCATTTATTGTACTTTTCCCATGGTTTTGACTTGGACCAATGGTTTGTTCTCATGTTTTTGAGCTATCATGTTGTGTTACTCATTACATTGAGGAGGCTCCTTAGCTATAAAGGAGTAGGCCTCTCAAATTTTTGTGGTTGGAGATTTATGATAAAGCTTTCTGAAGATGTTATTGTTCATATATACTCTTTATGTGATGCTTTAGAATATTTTTCAAGGGTTTGGATAGAATATGCTTTTGGTTTGTTGGATAACAGAGGTACTACAAGGCCAAATAAGTGCATATTTCACCACTTGGAAGGATAAATAAGGTACATAATTATTTCCTTAATCCCATTGACCATTAAATTTGTGTTTCTTTGTATTAACGTAGGACATCTATGGGATCTTACCTATTTCAATGATCGTGCTTTGATATCACCTCGGTAACACTCGGAGAGGATCCCTAGAGGACCAATGCACCCATCTAATTTTGAAGAATCTTATTTACCCTAGGTAATTCTTGATAGGAATCCTCTTAGGTGTTTTTGTAGTCACCCATGATCATGTACTCATTCAACTACAAAACCGGGTTTCTTCCCACAGAATGCACAACTACCAATGTAATAGATTAACATAAATCAACAACTCGAAGAATGTATCAAAGAAATTTACAATCACAAGGAAAATGGATAGGAAACAAGAGACAACACTATTGAAGAAGGAAATAAAATTTATTTATTAGTAAGACACAATTATTCTTTTACAATATCACTACATCACAAGACAAATCTAGCATAGTCCTCATCCTTTATTCAATGATTGGGTGTGTGTTCTCTATTCCACATTGTGAATCCCAAAACTATTGTTACTGCCTCCACATTGTTTCTTTTGCAAATGTCCCTCTCTATCCCTTCTCCTATTTCCTCTTCTTCTTGTTGTCTCTATCTAACTCCCTCTCTCTCTCCTCTCCTTTATCCAACTACCTCATTCTCTTTTTCTCCTTTCATTTCTTGGAAACTGAACAGTCCCCAACCATTCCACTTCTCCAATCATCACCCCAACACTTGTTGAGAGCCAATAGTTATGACGCTTCCCTTTCACAAAATCATTTCAACTTCCCCTTGCAATATATTATCGATTCCCATGAATTGTGTCCAAGAAACGTGGAGCTACTCCCACCACCTTCCATGCATTCTGACCTAAGACACATGGAGTCACTGCATGATATAACCCAGAATACTAATGAAAGTTGTAGCTTTCCTGGAATTTGTAATCTAACAAAAGTTTCGACATTGGTGTTGTAGCACCAGTGTGTTGCAGTAGCATGATTTGCAACATTTGACGTGTTGCATCAAGAAGAGTTGCAACATTTGGCGTGTTGCAATAATAGGAGTTACAACACTGGAGGTTGCAGAAATGGGAGTTGCAACACTTATTTCACCCTACAATTGTTAACTTGAATTTGAAATTTTTTTGTTTGATGTAGATTTCTTGAGGCCAAAGATGCTCCCGCATCAGACATCCTAATGTGCACGACCCCCTTCTCTCCTAGGGATTCTGTGACCTCCCAGTATTGGATCTTCAAACTCTCCAAACTGAATTGATTCTTCGAGCATTCAAAAGACCTTGAGAATTTTACACACTCACAGGTCCCCTTGATGTCACCCGCAAGCTCAAATGACCTGCAATTCTACTCTCCACACTTGGTAACATCGATTAGTGAGTACTAGTCTCACGTTAGACTCTTTCTCTCTAATGTGACCAAGGTGTGTGACCTTATCCAACCCCTTCATCACTTCGGACTCCGATGATATTGCAACCTCCTCCTTTGTTTCCTCTTGAAAAACTTTTCTTCGAATTCATGGGCCTCTGCCATGTGTTTCCCTGGATCTGACGGTCCAGTTGTAATTCGGGTTTTGCGACTTCGTGAAACTTCACTCACTCCAAACTTACTTCCTTCAGAACTCTAACTCCTAGATTCTCTAATCTACTGCCACGTGTCTCCTCGCAGCTAATGGTTAGGATTCGCCTTGCAACTTCGCGACTTCGACGATCCCACCTCTCTATCACTTCGAAATACTCCAAACTCAAAAATATCGAAACACCTCTCGGTCAATTCTTAATGCAACTCCCTAGATCTAATGGTCTGGAATGACTCATATCCCTCTTGGACGGATCTCACTTTACTGAATTGGAGAACCTCAAAGGGATCCTTCCTTAGAATAATTCTCGTCATTCTCCCTCCTGAGCTTAATCTCCCTCGAACTCTTGTCTCCTTAGAATACTCCTTTCGACACTTAGTCGAATTTTAGTTTGTGCACGCCTTGCAACAGGTTCTCCTCTGAAATCCAGCCACTCTATGGAGGATTCTCGCTATTCCTCCTGAGATTTTGAGTTAGAAGACTCGGTCACACACTCCTTGTGAACAACTTCCTTCAAGCTATATCTCCATAACTTTCTGATCCAAAATGAAATCTGTCATGCACACCTTGCGGACACTATGCACCCCTTGCACGCATAAGGTTCACGTTATCTCTTTTAAGATTATGAGTCAAAATAGACTCTATCAAGGCACACTTTGCGAACTCTATGCACACTTGCACTTGCTCGCAGAAGAGAAACAATTGAAACTTACTTAAAACTTCACATATTCATACATTCAACCATGTAAATGCATTCATAAACACAAGAACAAGAAATAACAATGAATTTGAAATAAATAGAAAGTATACCATTCATTCATTCAGATAGACACAGAAACACCATGCATTTGGGAAAATACTCCTCTGTTATATTCATTCAACTGAAATATACATATGTTCATACATTTCTTCTCGGTAGCTCTCGACTCCCAGCTATCAACAAACTTTCCACAACCTAACAACAACCTCTAATGGAAACAATAAAAATATTTTATACAAGAGGGCTCTTCGAGCTCTTCCCTCCAACTACTCTAAATATATCCTATAGAACTAAAAGCTATCAACTAGTTAGAATTTATTACAATAAATATTTGTGACAGACAGATCAGATCGAACACATCGAATCTGTACTGCACTCATCTACATTAAAAGAAATTACATTATCTGATGTCCTCATGAAATTATCCATCTCTACAACATTTAAGATGTTCTTTAATTACAATTATTTTTGAAATATTTTCGTGATACGCTCTCTTCAAAATTTAAATTTCTCCAAAATGTGTGCTAGTGCACCTAGATGTCCTCTGCTTGTGTTTTGCTGGTGATTCTCCTACATCATACTCCTCTGGCTAAAATATTCATGGACTCCCGTCCATGAGCTCCTGCACCAACCTTCCATGCTTCTGGATATTTGTTTCTCTTACCCAACTAGCAACTTCTACTGGTCGTCCTTTCCACTTTACCAAATACTCAAAATATGTTTTCCTTCTGGTCTTCTTACCAATTCGTCGATCTACAATCTGCTCCATCTACGACTTTTCTTCTACAAGCATCTTCTTTTTCCACTAGATCTCCTTCTGATTTTCGAGTCTTCCAGCTCCATCTTCCCTGTAAGGATATAGGTGTTCAATGTTGAATATGGGTGATATACCCACATCTTTTGGCAACTCTATCTCATAAGAATTCTCACCAAATTTTCTCAGGATTTTACATAGTCTTATCTTCTTCAACTTTAGTTTATTATATGTTCCTATTGGGAATCTTTCCTTCCTAAGATGTGCTAGAACTTGATCTCCAAATTCAAACTAAATTTTTCTCCTATGTTTATTAGCTCTGTGTTTATACTCATTGTTTCTCCTCTTCAACTTCTCCTTGATCTAATTATGAAGCTCCTGCATTTCTACAGCGAAGTCTTCGGCTCCAGCGCTCCTAAATTCACTTTTCTCTAGATCTCTTAACTTTGACACTCCCCTCAAATTCATTCCATACACTATCTGAAATGGACTCTTTCTGGTACTTCTGTTCATTGATTCATTATATGAAAACTCTGCTTGTGCTAGAATTTGATCCCACTGGCTATGGTGTTCAGTGACCAAACTCTTCAGCAAATATCCTAAACTTTGATTCACCACCTTGGTGTGTCCATTTTTTTTAGGGTGATATGCAGAACTAAAGGATAGTTCTGTTCACATCTTCTTCCACAATTTTCTCCATAAATGACCAACAAATTTGGTATCCCTGTCTGAAAAAATACTCCTAGGCAATCCATGGAGTCTTACAACTTCCTTGAAAAACATATTAGCAATGTGCATTGCATCATTAGTCTTCTGTCATGGGATAAAGTGTGCCATATTTGAAAATATGTCCACTATCACAAATATGGAATCACTTCCTCTTTGTGTTCTTGGCAATCCCAACACAAAATCCATGCTTATTGCATCTCCAGGCCTCTCTGGAATAGGAAATCTCTGATACAACCCAGTATTCTTCTTCTTCCCCTTTGCATACTAGAAAATCTTACATTTGTTCACAAACCTTTTCACGTCTTCTCTCATACCTGGCCAATAATATGAACCGTTCAACTATGCAAACATTTTCCATGGCCGAAATGTCCAGCTAGACCTCCACTATGCTTTTCCTTCATCAATTTCTCCCTCATCGAACACTTTGGTATGCACAACTAGCATCCTTTGAACAACAACTCATCCTAAATCAGATATTAGAACCACTGGCTTCTATCTTTGAGCACAATATTCGCACATGCTTCATATGCTTGTTCAAAATCTACATCATTATGATACATTTCTTTAAGGTGTTCAAACCCCAAGGTCTTCACTTGAAATTCCTGCAGAATTAGACATCTCCTGCTCAATGCATCAGAAACCTTGTTAGCATTACCATAAATATGTTAGCATTACCATAAAATGTTAGCATGTCTTTGGTTTAACTCCTCTTGTCTGGTTATGAATTGTAAATCTTGATTATCGCTATACAAAACAAACTCCTTTGGAACGAGATAGTGACTCCACTTATTCAAGGATTGAATTATGGAAAAGAACTCTTTATCAAATGTGGATTATTTTCTCTTAGCATCGTTCAGCTTCTCACTGAAATATGCAATAGGCCTATTATCTTGGGTCAAGACCACTCCAATTGAAACTCCACTCGCATCAAATCTCACCTAAAATGTCTTTCCGAAATTCGGTAATACCGGAATCGGTTGTTCTGTTATCTTCTCTTTCAATATATTGCAGCTCTTCTCAGCCTCTTTTGTCCATTTGAAATACTTATGTATTTTATTCATTGTATCCATCATCTGTGCACCAATCTCACTAAAATTCCTGATGAACTTCTGGTAGAAACTCGCTAATCCATGGAAGCTTCTTACCTCAAATATATTCCTTGGTGATGGTCATTCTCTGATTGCTTTCACCTTCTTGAGATCCATCTTCAATTCATTCGAAGAGATCACAAAACCCAAATAAATGAGTTATGTCTTCATGAAAGAGGATTTCTTTAAATTGATCAGCAACTTCTCCTGTTGTAACCTCTTCATCACTAACATTAAGTGCCTCAGATGCTCTTCTTCAATTCTACTGAAGACTAGTATATCATCTAGATATAGGATCACAAACTTGCCAATAAAATATTTCAACACTTCATTCATAAAACTCATAAAAATACTCAAGGAATTTGTCAATCCAAATGGCATAACAAGCCATTCATACAATCCCTGATTCGTCTTAAAGGTTGTTTTCCACTCATCACCTTATCTCATCCTTATCTGGTGATATCCACTTTTCAAATCTATCTTTGAAAAATAGTTCGTCAAATAATCCATTAAGTCATTCATCCTTGGAAATATAAATTTGTGCCTAATGGAAATCTTATTTATGGCCCTTGAGTCTGTACACATTCTCCATCCTCCATCCTTTTTCGGACTCAATACAGTTGGTACTATGCATGGTCTCAAGATTTCTCTGACCAAACCTTTGTCCAACAACTCTTAAATTTGTCTTTTCACCTCCTCATTCTCTTGAGGTGTCATTCTTTACACTGCTTTGTTCAACATGCTTTCTCCTGGTATCAAGTCAATGTGATGGTTGATACTTCTGATAGGTGGCAATGATCTTGGAAACTCATCCACGACTATGTCAGCAAAATTTTCCAACAACTCCCGAATTTCCTCAGGAAAATCCTCCATAGAAGTACTTGTAAGGATAACTTCTAGCTTCCTCACTACAACAAACTGCATCTCCTATTCCTTTTTAACTTCACTCAGGAGTTCCTTCCCACTCATGAGAAGTATGCTCATGTTGGCTTCTTCCTTCACTTTCTTTTCTTCAATTGGCAGCAACATATGTGTCCTACCATTCTTTTCCAAAGTATAAGTATTTCTTCTCCCATCGTGAATGGAATTCCTGTCATACTGCCATGGTATTCCCAACAAAACATGACATACATCCATGGGAATCACATCACACATAATTTCATCTCTATATCCTCCTATTTTAAATTCAACCAGACATTGTTTAGTGATTGTTACTTGATGACCCTTCTGAAACCATGAGACTTTATACGGCGTCAGATGTATAGTTGTCTCTAGCTCCAATTTCTCCACCATCTCTGTGGATACTAAGTTATCAGTGCTCCCATTGTCAATGATCACCTTGCATACCATGTCTTTAGTCTTGCAAGTTTTCCTGAACAAACTGTTCCTCTGCACTGGATTTTCAACCTATGGCTCTGGCTTTAAGAGAACTTTATTCATCATCAAAGATCTCCCATCTTCTACACCTTTTGCCTGAACATCTCACTTCTTCACTTCCTAAATGTGATCTTCACCTCCTTCTTTCTTCCTCTCGGGACATTTCCAAGACATGTGTCCTACCTTTCCACAGGCATAACACTTTATCTCACCTCCTCTACCTCTTCCTCTTCCTCTAGGAAAATATTTTCTACCACCACTCTGCCTTCTTCAAAAACTTCCTCCTCTCTTAGAGTGACTATGTAGTTTCTCCGCCTCACCTTTGGGTTTTTGTGTCTTGTCATGGGAAATTCCCTTGCCTCTGTTTAAGCTTCTACCTATGTTCTGTTGACTCTTCTTCCT
>SNQJ01S0089124.1:30002-63486 GCA_010110895.2 Picea sitchensis | reverse complement strand
AAACATGACATACATCCATGGGAATCACATCACACATAATTTCATCTCTATATCCTCCT
Source organism: Picea sitchensis (assembly GCA_010110895.2). Lineage (NCBI taxonomy): Eukaryota > Viridiplantae > Streptophyta > Pinopsida > Pinales > Pinaceae > Picea > Picea sitchensis. The sequence goes on along the minus strand of SNQJ01S0089124.1, from coordinate 63,427 downwards.
ATTTTAAATTCAACCAGACATTGTTTAGTGATTGTTACTTGATGACCCTTCTGAAACCATGAGACTTTATACGGCGTCAGATGTATAGTTGTCTCTAGCTCCAATTTCTCCACCATCTCTGTGGATACTAAGTTATCAGTGCTCCCATTGTCAATGATCACCTTGCATACCATGTCTTTAGTCTTGCAAGTTTTCCTGAACAAACTGTTCCTCTGCACTGGATTTTCAACCTATGGCTCTGGCTTTAAGAGAACTTTATTCATCATCAAAGATCTCCCATCTTCTACACCTTTTGCCTGAACATCTCACTTCTTCACTTCCTAAATGTGATCTTCACCTCCTTCTTTCTTCCTCTCGGGACATTTCCAAGACATGTGTCCTACCTTTCCACAGGCATAACACTTTATCTCACCTCCTCTACCTCTTCCTCTTCCTCTAGGAAAATATTTTCTACCACCACTCTGCCTTCTTCAAAAACTTCCTCCTCTCTTAGAGTGACTATGTAGTTTCTCCGCCTCACCTTTGGGTTTTTGTGTCTTGTCATGGGAAATTCCCTTGCCTCTGTTTAAGCTTCTACCTATGTTCTGTTGACTCTTCTTCCTGTCCAACTTCTCCCCAGCTTTCAGCGCAATCTGATATGCATCATCTACTGTCCTTACTATCATCATGATGATTTCATCCTATATTTCATATCTCAGACGATTGATGTACCTAGAAAATTTTTCCTCGTCTCTCTCTTACTGTCCAGCCCTGATGTTCATTATGTAGAACTCTTTTGTGTACTCCTTCACAGTCATCCTGTTTGACCTCAGGTTCTGCAACCTCCTGAACAGATTTATCTGGTAGTCCTTGGATATGAATTTCTCCCTTAGCTTGGCTACCATTTGATCCCAGCTCTTAATCTTTTGTTTTCCTGTGCTTCTCCTTTCAACTTGCAGTTCATACCACCACAGTGTTGCATGTCCTTTTAACCTGGTGACAACATGTTTCACCTTTTTCTCCTCATCGACATCTTCATAATCGAACTACTTGTCCATTGATCGTACCCAATCAATCAATTCTTCGACATCTAAATTACCTTCATACATGGGATGTTTATCTTCTCTCTAGCTCCCAACTTAACAACCGCTTTCAATAAGCGCTCTTCCGCAACATCCTCTGCTACAGCTTCTTCGTCTTCCACTTCTTCATTATTTGCATCGTTGACGTCTCCAGCATCAAGTTCTCTTCTTTGTGTTTCTTCCATGGCATCTAGCCTTGCTCTGAGTTATTTCATCTCCCTTTCCATAGATCTATTTTCTACGGGCGGCTCTTCATGTCTCCTGGGTGGAATTGTGTTGATGTATCTGATACCACTCGATGATATCGGACTACTTCTCTATCTCCTTTACCTACAGAAGTCAATTTTGTATCCACTCTGATACCACTCTTATTTTCACAACCCCCTTCTCTCCTGGGGATTCTGTGACCTCCCGGTCTTGGATCTTCAAACTCTCCAAACTGAATTGGTTCTTCAGGCCTTCAATATACCTTGGGCAGTTTACACACTCAGAGGTCCCCTTGATGTCACCCGCAAGCTCAAACGACCTATAATTCTTCTCTCTGTGCTTAGTAACATTGATTAGTGAGTACTAGTATCGCGCTAGACTCTTTCTCTCTAATGTGGCCAAGGGTTGTGACCTCAACCAACCCCTTCATCACTTCGGACTCCGACGATATTGCAACCTCCTCCTTTGTTTCCTCCCGAAACACTTTTCTCTGAATTCATAGGCCTTTGCCACATGTTTCCATGGATCTGATGATCCAGCTGTAATTTGGTCTTCGTAACTTTGCGAAACTTCACTCACTCCACACTTACTTCCTATGGACCTATAATTCTCGGATTCTCTAATATACTGCCACGTATCACCTCGCAGCTAACGGTTAATATTCGCCTCGCAACTTAGCGACTTCGGTGATCCCACCTCTCTATCACTTCGAAATACTCTAAACTCCAAAATGCTGAAACACCTCTCGGTCAATTCTCCATGCAACTTCCCATATTTGACGGTCTGGAATGACTCCTATCCCTCTTAGATAGATCTCGCTTTGCTGAATCGGAGAACCTCAAAGGGATCCTTCCTTAGAATAATTCTCGTCGTTCTCCCTCTTGAGCTTCTTCTCCCTCAAACTCTTGTCTCCTTAGAATAATCCTTTCGACACTTAGTCGAATTTCAGTCTATGCACGCCTTTCAACAAGTTCTCGTCTAAAATCCAGCTACTCTATGGACATTTCTCACTATTCCTCTCGAGCTTCTGAGTCATAAGACTCGGTCACGCACTCCTTGCGAACAAATTCCTTCAAGCTATCTCTCCAGAACTTTCTAAGACAAAATGGACTCTGTCATGCACACCTTGCAGACACTATGCACTCCTTTCATGCATAAGGTTCATGTTATCTCTTCTGATCTTATGAGTCGAAATAGACTCTATCAACGCACACCTTGCAGACACTATGCACACTTTCACTTGGTCATAGAAGAGAAACAATTGAAACTTGTTTAAATATTCACAGATTCATGCGTTCAGCCATGTAAATGCATTCATAAACACAAGAACAAGAAATAACATAGAATTCCAAATAAACAAAAATTCTACCATTCATTCATTCAGATATACATGGAAACACCATGCATTTGGGACAATAATCCTATGTTATATTCATTCAACTGAAATACACATATTTTCATGCACTGCTTCTCGATAGCTCTCAATTCACAACGATTAGTATCCTTCCCACAACCTAACAACAACCTCTACTGGGAAACAATACAAATCTTTTATACAAGAGGGATCTTCGAGCTCTTCCCTCCAACTACTCTAAATTTATCCTATCGAATTAAAAGCTATCAACTACTTAGAATTTATTACAATAAATATTTGTGACAAACATATCAGATCGAACACATCGAATCTGTACTGCACTCAACTAAATTAAAATAAATTACATTCTCCGATGTCCTCGTGAAATTATCTAGCTCTACAACATTTAAGATGTTCTTTAATTACAATTATTTTTGAAAGATTTGCATGATACGCTCTCTTCAAAATTTAAATTTCTTCAAAATGTGCGCTAGTGTGCCTAGTTGTACTCCTCTTATGCTTTGTTGGAGATGCTCCTACATCACATCATTGGTAATAAAACATGGTCTCCAACTCATGTGGTGGAAACTGTATATTCTACAGAATATGAAAATCCTCGTAGGCATTCTAGTTCGTTTTCATAAATCCACGATGCATCTCTGGATATCTATTTCTCCACTTAACTAGATATTTGTAAAATTATTTATTTCGGGTTCTTTTTCTACCCTGTTTCACCAAGATTTTTTCCAATTCTTCAGTTGGTCAAATTTGATCAAATTAAAATGATGCTCCTACATCAGAATCCCGAGGTAAAAACGTTTCATGGAATATTTTCCATGATTCTTCAAATGACTCCATTTCTCTTGGATCCCACACTTTACTTTATTTTTGTTCCTTTGCCTGGTTGTACTGCTACTTCAATTATAGTTGAAACCCTTGCATAAATGTTGTAATTTCTTCATCATCTACATCTTTGATCTGTTGTTTCAATTCATTTCATTTCCACTTGGGAAACTTCCTTAGAGATACCAATAAATATTCTAATTCAGAATATAACTCTATCTTCTACTAGTGCATCCAACTGCTACATGTTTTCCACTTCATCTTTGCATACATATTTTGTATGGTCATTCCCATTGTTTCTTCTTTATTCTTGAAACTCCGCTCAACACATATTATACCAAATTATATTTCTTTCACATTATTGTACATTCTTATTCATGAATCCATCACATATTGACTTGGATTAATTTCATCACTCATCATCCTCATCTCCTACTAGTCATGCATCCAAGATGCTCTCTTGAGCTCATTCTTCTTATTATTCCACCATCCAGTGACAATTTTTTGGTGTTGAGAAGATACAAAAACTTCTATATATTTATGATGTCTATCTAGTTGTAAGGAATACATATCCTTTTATGTCATCCACTTGCCTTCAAGATTACTGCTCCCATCTTCAAAATTCAGGTCGTTTTCTGCACTTACAAAAAAATTGTAGAAAATATGTTTTCTACTAGGCTCGTGAAGCCCATTGACTATTGACATTGTTTGTTGGTATTCATTGTTGGTTTATGAACATATGTAGTCTATGGCCTCCTTAATATAGACATATTTTGGAACTCCCTATTCCTCTGCAACCTACTAGTTATAATCCAAACTCATGCTATTTCCATCATCATTTCCAATCTCCTTGTTGATTTTCAAAAAAAATTCTTGCCTTCATTTATTTGTTGTGTAGATGTCAAATTATGTTTCAAATACTTTCCACTAATAAATTGAATCACTATATCTCTTTTGGTCCTCAGCTTCCTGAGGATACTCTATTAGAACATATTTCTACCCATGCATATTTAACATTACTTCAGCAACGGTTTGTTGAGAAAGAGATATAAAAAATCTTCTCCCTCCTCCATCTATATACCCTTCTTTGAAACTCTCTAAGGCACCTAGTTTCCTTTTCCATCTCATCATGTTGTCAACATATTGTTTCAAAATCCTTCTAGACTCATAGGATTCTAATCTCCCATTAAACTGGAAAATGTATGATAACCAATTTGTGCATATACTATTGAACCCACATACCTTTGAACTTTTGATGTGTAGATATTGTCCCTTGTATATCATTGTTGCCTCATTTATACTGCCATCCTAGAAAAAAAAAACATCTTCTTGCAAAGGTTTCTTCATGATCACAGACTACTTCCCAACTTGCTTTCTATTTTTTATCCCTTCAAAACAATATCTGTTTTGTCTCTGTTCGGGATCTAATTAATGTTGTCTTGATTATGTGGTTCCCTTATTTCCTTTATCTTTCTCTTTAACTTTTATTCCTTGAATTTTGTTGTTGGAACCCAAAGTTTTTGGTAAATGTCATGTGCATGCACAAAAGAAGTTGTTTGTGCCTATTTCATTTTTTCACATGCTCAAGAAGTTGTGCAAGGAGTGCTAGGAGGAATGAGAGTCAAGTCAAGTTTTGTTATTGCGCGCCGATTTGAGTTCTACCAAATGTGCAACAGTCCAATTTTTTTGATGCACACCAGAAATCAAGAAGACGTTGCATGCACATCAAAAACAAGAAAAGAATCATTAGTAGATATCCCTGAATGGTTACTACAAGAAGCACGAGAAAACATGGAGTATAAAGATGATGATCTGGAAAGGTAGTTGATATTTCCATGATCCCAAAGAGGCTACATGGAATGCATGTGGGTGACAGAAGTGTGTGGGACTAGTAGTTGGAGGAGCAACTGGGGCATAAATGAAAGTGACAAAGTGCCAAAGATGCAAAGCAGATAAAAGGGAACAATGACAAAAGAAACAAATTTGGTTAGTTTGTTGGTTGATGTTGTGATATTTGTATTGGTGCTAATTGAGCTCACTTTAATCTTATATTTTGTAATTTCGTTGATTGTAAGTCTGATTCTGTCACATTTGCAGAGTCTAAAGAAAGAAAATGGAACTGTGAAATGTAATATTGGGAAACTGTATGAGAGAGAAAGGATTTTCTATTGTCAATATATGAATTGATTAATGTATGGTTGTGGTGATGGAATGAAGATAATAAAGTTGTGATAATTCTGGTCTTATGAGGTGTTAATCATGTGTCAATTGGATGTGTGTGTTGTTGGTGCATGTTGTTAGTTGTTAAGTATCTTACAATGGATTGTTTGAATGACAACCCTGATGGAATTTATTCCAATTAGTCCTTCATCATCACCAACACAAGACCAGATGGTCTCTGTGATCCTCATGGCATCTTGGGTGAGACCTTCTTCAGGCTTTGGTTGAGGATTGATATGTTAATGCCTTGGGGTTTTTGTTGGTCAAACTCTAGATGAAACCTAGGTATTCAACCCCCCCATCATTAATAAAGACGCGTGAAAGTGTGGAATGAGCCAACAAATAGTTCTATTTTCAGGACCTGAAAGTATTGTATTGAATGATGAAGGAAAAGAATGAGGTTGTATCCATATATGGAGGAAACTTAATATTGATTGACTGTGAAGGAATATGAGTTTTCACGGAGGGAAACTCAAGGTATGAATGTCAATGTGGAATGATGGAAGGATAGGTATCTTTACATTGATATGCATGAAACTATTTTTTGTTGAATTTACATATATTTTGTATGAATGGTTGAAGAGGAACATTGCTACTAATACTTCTTTGAGGCCATTACAACCAGTAGTTTTGGATCAAGCCATGATTGATATGATGAAGGCATTGGATAATAAGTGGACTCGACCCATTGACTTCTGGTTTTCTCAGGTGAAGGAGAGGTATATAATTGAATTTATTTTGGATTATATTGATTCTTTCAGCGAAGATGAAAGAAAATTCATAGAAGTCCCTAAGAAAAGGTTGTTTAAAGAAATCACACTCTAGAAAAATGGTGTTCATGGAGAAGGGGCTGATGTGCATGGAGCTCGACAGGATGGCTGAGTAGAATACCCTAGCGCTGAGGGGGGGGGATGAAAATATGGGGGAAAGTGAGGAGGATCTATAAATTGGTAAAATAAGGTGAGGAATAGGATGGACCCAAAAGAGAAGAGGAGAGAGAGAGTCGAAAGGTACGTAAGAAGAGTTTATTCAAGAAGGAGAGAAGAACATATAAGTGGAAGGAAATTAGCAAGGGGTATGTAATTAGGGGTCAGGAATAGAATGAAGAGGAAGGAGACTTCACCAAGAGGAAGTGTGGGAGAGTGTGTTGTTCCAGAGAGGAGCACAGATGAGGATATTCCCATGAAGAGGCGTGGCATTGATTGTAGAGTATCCAGTAAAGATACTAGTAGTAGTGGTAGTAGGGGTACAAAAGACTAAGTCTAAACCCCTTGGCTATTGTGGAGTGTCTTAACCTTGGAGGAAGATGAGGCATAGAGTAGAAGCGCAAGAGGAGAGGAATATGGAGGAACCCCTAGTGGTGGGGGAGAAGAGCTAGCGATAGTGGATGGTCATGTGTGATTGTAGGTAGAAAACTCGTTGGGTTGCCTCATGAGAAATGTTAGAAGAAGATGGAGTTACCCCCACTTTGAACCACCCCCCTTATGCATTTACAACCAAGAAGAGAGAACAACATATAGTGAGGTGATTGGAGTAGAGTCAAGAGTAGGAGAATAAAGAAGAGAAAAAAAGAGTGAAGAAGAACACAAAGTCAATGCTACTTCACCAGGAAGAGTATCAATATCGAGATCCCAAATACCAAATAGTCAGTTCTGAGGAAATAAACAAGGTTGAGGATGGTGAATCACAAATCCTTGAGGCTACTTGTGTTCCATGGGATGGGTAGAGATGATGCAGTGTAGCATTGGTTCACTTGTGAGGCAACATGGTCTATGAAAAGGATCACAGATGAAGCATTGAATATTATGTAGTTGGAGACCACATTTAGGTATAGATACTTGACATGGTATATGAAGTATCGGGATACTACAACGATGGGACATACGAGGTCCCTGAAAGAGATCAAGAGATATTTATTGAAGTAATTCCAAATTCCTAAGTTAGAGTCTCAATGTGTTACATAGATCAAGGAGATTAAGTAGAAACCAAGAAAAACCATGTGGTATTATGACCAAAGGATCAATATTTTTTTGGATAAGATAACATTCCAAATCCAAGATGTGTAGCATAGAGAATGGTTCATTGTGGAGTTACTTTCCCATATCTAAGTCCTTCTCACCCAGCAGAAGGTGACTAATCAGGAAAAAATGTTGGACATTGCAATGCGCTTGGAGGCTACAGCAAGAGGAGGAGAGACGTCGGTAGGATTGGCACAGATATAGTCTCATTTGGCCAACTTGATGATGCAATTACAAGATATGGCAAAGGAAAAACTGATGTGTGAGAACATATGGTGTACCATGTTTCAGTTTGAGGGAAATTGCAGAGATGAGTTTCATGTACTTGGTAACTATGTGGTGAAGCCTGTGTCGAGTCCATTTAAAGTTGGTCCATAGATGAAATGGTGAAAAATTTGAATATAGTGTGTCCATGTACCACACTACTACCTAACATTGGATAAATATCAGAAGACACATCATACGTCATTCTGTGAATTATGCAAGTCCATGGGACATGATGTGAACAACTACTAGTCACTCTAGCTTATGCAATACCATACCCATGATGTATTTCGAGTTAGAGAGGAATAGAAGGGTGGTGATCATGGAAGTGTTAAGAGAGGGGGATATCAAGGAGGTCCCAGAGGTAGATATGGATATGATCACATACAAGGATATGGAGGCGGGGGAGGTAGACCCCCACTTGTTTTAACTAGGGATTGTCAATGTGTCAACATTTTGTACCAAACCATGTGCTCTCTGTGGGATTTTTCATAGCCCATAGAATGTTACAAATGATTGTCCCAAATTGTTGAAGAAGTGGGAAGAGAAGAAGACACATTACAATATGGTGATTACAAACCCATGCAGGAACAATAAGAACGATGATGATGTTGATGTCCGGGTGATAAACTATGGAGGAGAAAACATGGGAATGGACATCAATCACGGAGAAATCTCGGGTCAACGGCTAGAGGGGAAGATAATAAAGGTATTTCATCCCCATCCTAAGTTTGATTTCTCCCATCATAAGAATTTTATGCGCAACGTGAAGAGGGACATAGACTAAGAAAGAGAGAGAGAAGTGTTATGATGTGCGACACAAAGGTCACTTGAGGAGGCATTGATCTGTTAGGAAGTTGAACAAGCAACATGGAGGTCACTAGAAGAGGCCCACTCCCATGAATAATTGCAGCGAGCCATGCAAAGGTCGTTGGAGGAATCCCTTGTGCACAAATAAATTCAGCATGTGACACAGAGGTCATTGGAAGAAGCACATAGACAAGAAGAGTTGTGATGCATCAAATAAAGAGAAATCAAAGAGCATATGCATGAGAAATTGAAGTTCACGACACAAGACTAAGCACTGCGTGACTTGGGTTGATAAATAGAGTTTGAGGATCAAGTAAGTAACTTCTTACATTGTTGTTTGATATTGTTAAACAATCTTGATGTTGAGAGAAAGATTACACATATGTTAGCAACCTATATGGGGGGACAAGGGATGGAGAGAACTATATCTGCCCCCCCTACCAGAAATGGATTTATGCCATGTCAGCAAGAATAAACACACAGGAAGAGAATTAAATATGAAATTTGAACTTGGGAGTTATGAAATGGATGGGGTCATGTTGGATCTGGGTCTCGATGTGAACATCCTTCCAAACAAGTCATCAAAATTGATGGGTAAACTAAGTTTGGTTTGGGCACCCTTCCAGCTGCAATTGGAAAATCAATACAGGGTCTACCCTATAGGTCCACTGGATAAAGTTGAAGTGAACATAGGAGGGGTTAAGATGAAGGATGACTTTGAAGTGATATAGATTATGGATGATTATGATCCCTACCCTATGTTACTTAGCATTGATTGGGCCTACGAAAAAAATGCAATGTTGAATTTGAAGAAGCGAAAAATGTCGTTTGAGACAAATACTTGGATCATGATCGCACCTTTAAATCCTAATGAATGGGAAAGGTACAATGAGTCGAAAGATGAGGATGTACAGAGATATATTATTGATAATATCTACAAGATCACATGGCGCAAGGAGGATTATGTTAATCCTGGATGGGGAACTGAGCTGGAGAAGTGTGAATTCATATGACATTGATTCAAATGATTCCATGGAGAGGTGGAAGAAGAATATGTACGAGGTTTATACCCAAATATGTGCAAGAATAACTAAATTAGTATTATGTTGGATTGGATCTAAGCTATTTGATGTGCCACAATTTAATGGGACAGGACCCATGGATAGGTTCCTAGAAAAAATGGAGAAGAAAATTTTGGAATATCGGTGGGTTCAGGCCATGGATGTTGTAGTATGAGTAACACCTACACATTGGTAGGAAACACATCGTGTAACCATACAGGACTGGGCACGGGTGCCTAAAGCGATTAAAGCCTTGTTTTATCTAGTCTCTTACTTCAAGTTGGCCAATTGGTATAAGGGCACTAAATACCCTCAGGATCACATTTATTACTATGAGAGGAAGTGGATTACCAAGAATATTCCTCGTTCCTAATGAGTCTATATGTTGGTTAATACCATGGATATAGTTCCTAGGAGTTGGTACATTCAGGAGGAGCTCTGGAGATAAACAATAGACTGTGTTCAGGTTAGCACACAGTTTTTCTCAATATTTTTTTACCATAGATGATATGTATCAAAGGGAGGCACTCCTCTAGATCAAGAATTTTATATTTCACCGTCAACCCAAGGACACTACCCCAAAGGTGGTTTTCTCATACCATCATCCAGTGGAAAAGTTGAAAGAGCTCATCCATTGTTGGAAGTTCGAGGTGGACGATATGGATGGCGATGAACCTCGATTTATAAAGACAAAATAATCCTAGGGTGAGAAAATGCTAAAAGGAAAGATGGTGGAGATGGTCACGTCGAACTATGGTCGTCCAATTAATACAAAGAAACATAAAATCGACATTGAAGAAGCACCCAAAATGGCTATCATTGGAGAATATTGGGATAAGGAGACTATAACCCAAGTTGTTGATCTACTCAAGGAATACAAGGACTTGTATCCTCGCAACTTATAAGAAACGAAGGGAATCACAAGCTCTCTGGGGGTGATGAATATTCAACATAAGTCAGATGCCACACTAGTTAAGAGGTGGCCTTACCAATTAAATCCCAAATATAAATAAAATGTGCACAAAGAGTTGGATCGCATGTTGGATGTTGGAATTATTGTCCCTATGGAAGAGTTGAGTGGATTAGTCCCATTGTGGCACAACCCAAGAAAACCAGTGATATCCAAATCTTTGTAGATCTGAGAATTCTTAATGCATATTGTGTCCATGACGCTTTCCCTACCCTGTTTACCGACAAGGTTATGGAAAATGTTGGAGGACAAGAAGCCTACTCTTTTACAGATGATTCTTCAGGGTATCATCTGGTTCAGATCAAAGAAGAGGATCAATCCAAAACTGCCTTTGTGACAGAGTGGGGGTCATTTTCTAACATTGTGATGCCATTTGGACTAAATAATGCACCTTCATTTTTTTACGATAGTGGTTGCAACCTTCAAAGAGTTTGTCCACAAGTTTCTTGAATTTTATTTGGATGACTAGACACTGTTCAACTTGTTAAAGGATCACATGCAATCCCATCGATTGATGCTAGATCGATGTTATTATCTCCAGATTTCTCTAAATTTGAACAAGTTCATATTTTTTACACGTTTTGGCACACTATTGGGGCACGTAGTTTGCAAGGATGGATTGCTAGTCGATCAAGCTAAAATTGTTGCCATATTGGATATGGTGGCCCTCACCTCGATTCATGAGCTGCATGCAACATTGGGTCATATAAGATATTACCGACGGTTCATTCAGAACTATGAAAAAATTGCAGCCCCTTTGGAGAAGCTCCTGCAAAAATATACCAAGTACATATGCACACAGGAATGTCAAGAAACCTTGGACACTCTAAAAGAGAAACTAGCCACTGCACTAATTTTGGTTTTTCCTGACTAGTATAAGCTTTTTCATGTTCATTCCAATGCATCTTCCACTGCATTGGGGGTAGTTCTTGTGCATTCAGGCGAAGGGAATATTGATCATTCAGTCTATTTTGCTAGTTGCAAGTTGTTTGTTACTGAAAATAATTACACAACAATTGAGTGTGAGGGCCTTGCCATGGTGTATTCCTTGTAGAAGTTTCACCATTACTTGCTAGGAACCCCATTTAAATTCTTCACTGACCAATCCAAGCTCAAGTATTTGGTTAACAATATGGTGTTAGGAGGAATAATATGTCGCTAGTTGCTTCTCTTTCAAGAGTTCAAATTTGAGGTCATTTATGGAGTCTCGATGATGAATTCCCATATGTGAAAATATTCTGCATCGAATCAATGCCTGATAAATTAGTTGATACCTTGGAATTCCTCACAATCGAAAAATCTCCAACATGGTATAATTCGACCCAGCATCATCAACCAGTGACCCGTATCTTAGACTATCAATTGATTGTCAGACAACTATATAAGCTCAGATATGATGGAATTCTATGCATATGTGCCTTATAACATGAACATGACCCTCTATTGTATGAATCTCATGAGTGTATTGCAGGGGGACACAATGCAGGTAAGGCTACAACATGAAAGGTTTTGCATGTAGTGCTTTGGTGGCGTTCACTCTTCGTTGATGCCAAAGAGTATGGTAAACACTGCAATGTATGTCAGTGAATCAGAAAGAATTTTCGAAGAGATGATCTACCTATGTTTTTTGTTACATCATTAGAACCATTTGATAAATGGGAAATTGATTTTTTGGGCCTCATTAATCCTCCCAGGCATCAAACGTGTGAATGATACATTATTATGGCCACTGAATATCTGATGAGATGGGTCGAAGTCATGCCAGTTAAGGATTTCACAATAAAAACAGTGGTGCAGTTCATTTTGAGAATGTGATTACCAGATTTGGCTCTCCAAAGGCCCCGATGAGCGACTAGGGATCGCATTTTCTAAACGAGACCATTTGGGAACTCACTCAAGAGTTCATGATACATAACCATAAGATAAATCCCTATCATCCTCAAGATAATGGTATGGTTGAAGCTTTCAATAAAATGTTAGAACATGCATTAACCAAATTTTGTAATGTGCATTGTGACGAATAGGATCGGTGGATCCCCATGGTGCTATGGGAGTATCATACCACCTGTAAAAACTTGACAAAATGTACTCCATTATGATTGGTCTACATCAAAGAATTATTCATGCCATTAGATTTTTTTTCCAACTTAAGGATTTCTCTCACTACACACATGAAAGATGAACAATCACTTCAACATAGGTTGGATGAACTCATGGAAATCTAGGAGGATCGCCTAGTAGTGGGATTCATCCAAGTGGTCGAAAAACAAAGATAAAAGGCATGGGATGATCGCAACATCTGCTATAAAATCCTCCATCCAGGCTCCCTGGTCTTCTTATATGAAAACAAATTTGTACAACACCCTGGTAAACTACGGATGCGTTGGTTGGGTCATTTCCATTGGTGTACATCAGGGAAGCTGGGGCTACCAAGATGGCTACATTACAGGGAAATCCACTCAAGTGACTTGTTAATGGAAGCAAGTTGAAGGTTTACTATGGCCCGTAGGGGTCACCTGTCACTTAGCCACATTTCTCCAACTTGGAATTCAATAGAGTAGGATTAGCGTAGGATGTACAATAGGTAGAAGAGAATATAGTCAGCATAAATTACCTTTTTAGTATCACAACATACATTCTAGTCACATAGGTTTATTAGATAGATTGACAACTTTGTGTATTCCCAAGATTTTTGTTCCAGGTTGAAGTTATGGCTTATGTACATGGTACTGGCTCTGAAAAAATATTCACGCAGGATTGGATTGGGCTACCCAATGATACAATACATTGAAGATTCATGAAATCAAGGTCGTCCAGATCACAAATATCCTTGGCACGTAATGAGTTATGACACCACACTCCAAAAGGTAAATCACAAGTATGACGGATCTGAGTCATTATCTCCTCATCTTTCAAGACTCCACAATCGATCTTCAATCATTCATCACAGTCTATTATTTATCTCAATATGGGTTTCCCTTTCAACCACTCTCCACTCTATATATATCCACTATCACCCATGCATTATTCATATAAAATCTCCATGTCCCATTCTCTCTCATCCCCTCCCATCGTTCCATTTTATGTCTTCCTTTTCCTTGCTTCTACCTTTCCATTTTTCCCTGATTTTATCATCTCCCGTGTTCGATCTCCTTTCATGGCCCTGCTTCACAAATGTTCTAGGACATGCAATTCTCAATCTGGCCAGGAATCCCAAGAGCCCACGATCCATTTTTCCCAAAGATTGACATGTTTTCGTTAGTTTCTCGACAGAGTTCCCACCCTCTTATTCACCAGTAAGACACTAGCACGTACCACATTATTCCCTAAACTGTGCTTCAAAGTTGTGGAATTAAGTTATCTCTCTAGGCCCATAGTTGGTTTTCCTGTCACCATGGATAATCACCTTTGCTAAACCAGATAGCCCAAGACTATGGGTTATCCTCTCCACTAGGATAGGATGTCCTCGTCTTCCATATTTCACTACTAGAACAAAAAGATAGGAGGATGAAGGTGGTCTCTCTCGATGGATCTCTTCCTTAGGATCTACTTCTTGTAGGTCAAGTAGTAACTGGACTAAGTTCTAACTACAATTATTGGTTCAGTTAGGGCATGATCATTTTTTGGATGATGTTCTTTAAACAGATCCCTCATTCATCCCCACAAAACTCCTTGAAGAGAGAGGTCAAGAATCTGGCCAAATGAAGTCCAAATCCATCATTTACCTTGATGACTGATCGACTCATTCCAGGACCTATGTCAGGTTGCAACTACAACCTAGACAAATTATTTTCTCTTACTCAAACACAGCTACAACCACAACTTGGTTTGATGATCTAGTCCATTGATGAGGATGATTTGCTCTTACTCAAGTATGTTGCTTTATTCACTCCATGAGGTAGTTGGCTCAAGGAAGAAACAATTAATAGTGTTGGGGGGTTGTTGGCACCCAAATTTTTGGGTAAATATATCATGCACACAAAAATGAATTTTTGCGCACATATTCTAGTTTTGTGCATGCTCAATCAACTGTGCAAAGAGTGCCAAGAGGCACACGCATTAGGTCAATTTTTGTTATTGTGTGCCAGTTTGAGTTCTTCCAATTGTGTTTTAATCCAATTTTTGTAATGTGCACCAGAAATCAAGAAGACACTCCATGCATGTCGAAATCAAGAAAAGAATCATTGGGAAATCTCCCTGAATGATGACTACAAACAACATGAGGGAACATGGAGAAGAAATATGATGAGTTGGAAAGGTAGTTGATATTGCCACAATCCCAAAGAGGATATGTGGAATTCATGTGGGTGATATAAGTGTGCAGGAATCGCAATTAGAAGAGTGAGTGGGGAAGAACTAAAATTGACATAGAGTTAGATCCAAGAAGCAGACAAAAGGGAGCAACGACAACATAAACAAAGTTGGTTGGCTTGTTAGTCCATTGGTTGTTGTTGTGATAGTTGTATTGGTGATAATTGAGATCAATCTGACCCTATATTTTGTAATGTCTTTGGATGTAAGTCTTAGTCTATCACATTTGCAGAGTCTAAAGAAAGCACATGGCACTTTGTAATGTAATATTGGGAAAATGTATGAGAGAGAAAGGTTATGTTCATGTCAATTTATGGTTGTGGTGGTGGAATGAAGATAATAAAGTTGCAATATTTTTGGTCTTACGAGGTGTTACTCATGCATCAATTGAATTTTTGTATTGTTGTTTCATGTTGTTAGTTTTTAGGTAGCTTACAATGGATTTTATGAATGCCAACCTGGATGGAATTTAGTCCAATTAGTCCTTCATCATCATCGACATAAGAACAGATGGTATTTATGATCCTCATGGCATCTCGGGTGAGACCTTATTCAATCTTTCGCTAAGGATTGATATGTCGATGCCTTGGGTTCTTGTTGGTAAAAATTTGGATTAACCCTGGGTATTCAACCCCCCCAGCATTAATAAATATGCACAGAAGCAAGGAATGAGACAACAATATTATGCATTCATTCTACCACCTAATCTACTTTTAGGTGAATTCTTTATCTTCTCCAATGTTGCCTTCATCACTTTTCCTTCTTTAGAAGGTCATTTTTTGTCTTTTTTGTCTTGGTTTCCTTATTTATCTCTAGCTCTAATGATATTTCCTATATTCTTGACTTTTGCAATCTCCTTTGTTGAATATCTCTCCATCAACATATTATCTCCTCCACTTGAATTATTGTTCCATGTCATAAGGATTCCCTTCATAATGCCTTCCATTCATTTCTTGGAATCTGAAAATCCCTCTTAGTCTTGTTTTCTTCCATGCTCATATTCATTTTATAAATTTCTTTGCATTTGTCTTCGTGAGACAATTTTGAATCTCCTTTCTTTATGGAAACTTATGTTGGATTTCCATCTTCAATTTCTTTAGAACCTACAATCACACACTCAAACCAATAATTATTTTGAAAATATTGAGACTCCTTTGTTTATTTTGATAATTCTAGCAATGACATCTCTTGTCTATATTGTTCTAATCCTTCCAAGCACTCTATGATACTCTCATATTGTCTTTCATTATCTTCTCCCAAATATTTCTCCTTGTTCTGGTTCACAAATGTCAACTATTTTTCCTGCTTAAAAGGACTACTTTCTATACTCAGCCTTTCTGAGTTTCTCCTATGTATTCATTATGTGTCACAATATAACATCTGACCCTTATTCTTAGTCTCTATCCATATCTCTGGTTTTCTCTTTCTTCCTCATATAACAACATATTCAATCTCTCCTTTAATTGAGCCAACTCAATGTCAAAATTTTTGTCATCTTCTTTCATATTTGTGGGGTGTTTGCTTTCGTTGGGCCCTTCATCTAAAAATCCATAGTCCTTTTCTTTTGAGCTTCACTATGATCACTTTCATTATAGGATGAAATGTTCCTTTCTTCTGTAGCAAGTCTTTTTCACCCTACTAACACAATACCTCACCTAGGTTTCTCTTCCTCTGAACCTGGTCTATTGGTATCTATAGTTCTTCTCACTTAGAACCTTCTAATCTCCCTCTTATATTTAGCTTCAATATATGTAGGCTTATGTTCCTTCACACTTTCTCAAGAGATTGTGTTTCTCTTATTCCTTCATTTCTCCAACTTCAATAGTTATAGGGATTTCCACCAATTTATCCTCTCATATTTGTTTCTACTAGTCAGTAGGGTCTTTGTTCTGAGTCAATCTCCTCGAATCGTGAGTTCCTCCATCCCTAATATACTCTCACAAATTCACCATCATTTTTTCACTATAATTTGCAAACACAATTTATCTTATACATGTAATTGATCATCCAAAACAGAAACTCTATGATTTCCTTCCCTTTACTGTAAAAACCTATGGTCCTTGACTCTGGCATTACAAACCATAATTGATACTCTTCCAGGTTGTCACTCCCTCAAACTTATATCATGGATGTGGTTTAAAGGTTACAGGTTCTAGTGTCTTCCAATAACGACTTTGTCGATTAAACAAGGGTTTATGACTTCAATGAATTTGTTCATTTTAAAAATGGAAGCACACATACACAAAAATCAAACATACTCATCATTTGTAGGAAATCGGGCTGGGGAGCAAATAAAATTTCCATCACCAGGTCTGAATTCTATTAACAAGAAATATTGACAACATTTCAACCTTTTCCAAGATTTATCCACTCAAGATCTTATCTATTCCAAGATATTGTCTTTCCCAAAGAGAATTCCTTCCCACAAAGTGTTTCTACTCTGATACCGCTTGATGCAGCCACCCTAGATCATGTACTCACCCAACTACAAAACCATATTTATGCACACATAATGCATAACTACCAATGTACTAGATTAAAAAAAATTAAAAAATTAAATAATGCCTCGTGGAAATTTACAGTCATAAGGAAAATAAAAAGGAAACAAGAGACAACACTATTGAAACAAGAAATGAAATATCTTTATTAACAAGACTAAATTATTCTTTTACAATCTCACTACATCACCAGAAAAATCTTGCGCAGTCCTCATAGTTTATTCAGTGACTAGGTACGTGTTCTCTGTTCCACACTATGAATCCCAAAACTGGTGTCATTGTCTCCATGTTTCTTCCTCTGCAGATGTCCCTCTTTGTTCCTTCTCCTCTTTCCTCTTCTTCGTATTGTCTCTATCCGACTTTTTCTCTCCTATCCTTTTGTTTCTTGGAAACCAAATAGTCCCCAACCATTCCACTTATCCAACCATCACCCCAACATGTGTTGAGATACGACAATTATGATGGTTTTCTTTCTCAAAACCATTTCAAATTCCCCTTGCAATGTACTACTTATTCCCACAAATTTATTCCAAGGTACATGGAGCTATGCCCACCACCTTCCATGGAGTCTAACCTAAGACACATGGAGTCACTGCATTATATAACCCGCAATACTAATGAAATTTGTAGTGTGCTTGTAATTATTAATATGACAAAAGTTTTAGCATTGGGTGTGCACCGATGTGTTGCAGAAACAAGAGTTTCAACATTTGATGTGTTGCAGAAATAGGAGTTTCAAAATTTGATGTGTTGCAACAACAGGAAATACAACATTTGACTTGTTGCAACAATAGGATTTACAACACTATTGTGTTTCAACAATAGGAGTTGTAGCACTTATTTCACCCTACAATTTCTAACTTGAATTTAAAATGTTTTTTATTATGTGGATTGTTTGAGGCCAAAGATGCTCCTGTATCAGACATCCTTTGTAAGAAAACATGAGCTCCAGCTCATGTGGTGGAAACTGTAGATTCTACATAATATGAAGATCCTTGTAGGTGTGCTAGTTTTCAAAAACCCATGATGCATCTTTGGTATCTTTTTTTCTCCACTTAACTAGATATTCGTAACATTATTTATTTCAGATTATTTTGCGAACCCTCTTTGCAAAGATTTTCTCCAATTCTTTGGTTGATTAACTTCGATCAAACTCTGATTATTCTCTTGCATCAGGTTCCCTCAACATTACCTCATATTTAAACCATAAGCCTCACCTATACTTGTGTAGTGACCCCATATCCCTTTCCTATGCATTGGTCTATCTTTCTCTTCAACCACAAAAAAAACCCAAAAGAATATATTTTCCCCTTTTGTTTTCTATATGTTTTTTTTTCTTTGCAATCTAGGGTTTGACCTGCTTCATCCTTTAAATATAGACTTCTTGGATATAAGAGTCATTCGATGGTATATATACTAATACTTGGATCTCACACATGCCAACTTTCTCTTCAAGGAATATTTTTTATGTTAGCATATACTAGGGTATTGATCTAATTTCATTGTTCATTTCTTATGGATCTAACCCTAATACATCTAAGGTTCCCTTCAAATTGTTCATGACTTGTTGCGGGCCACCTCACTTGATGCTTGGAACATGTGGCTAAAACCTTGATTAAAATCATTCATCAAATAATTAATGCAACATTGGACCATATTTATGGTGTATGCACTCATACTATGTAAATCGATGAAAAATTAATGAGAACATTTGCCACTTGTGGATCCTAAAACTCACCTTATTTTCTAGGTTCAAACTCATATAAATGTGTGGTGTTAAAATATGTTATGTGTCGTGAGGTTTCACACCTTAGTATATAAGTTGTATCTCTAAAATACTATTGATAATAATATAGTTAGGACAAGGGTTGAAGGTTCATTCTTGTTGCATCACAATATTTGCAACATTTTAGCATTTCCTTTCTCTAAACTAACCCTAATATCAAATCGATGCAAAAGGAATCCCAATAATCTAGTT
Organism: Picea sitchensis; assembly: GCA_010110895.2. Classification (NCBI taxonomy): domain Eukaryota; kingdom Viridiplantae; phylum Streptophyta; class Pinopsida; order Pinales; family Pinaceae; genus Picea; species Picea sitchensis. The sequence goes on along the minus strand of SNQJ01S0089124.1, from coordinate 43,832 downwards.
AATGTACAAAATGGAATACTCTATTTTTTCATTGTTTGATGGTTTATACACTATCTAAATTTCATAGTTTAAGTTTCATTTTCTATTGATGGTATAGGCTCAAAATGATTTGGTAATATTGTTGTCCTATTGCTTCTTTTACACAGTCCTATTTTTCTATTTTTTACTAGCACTTATGGATCTCTACTTGGATCTATTTTGTGATTGAAATCGAGTATAAACACATTATAATAGAACACTATGAACTACACTAAATCTCTCTGGTCAAGTGTTATTATCTTCTTGAAAAAATGGAATGGTAATTAATGTTGTTTGACATTGAATGTTATTTCTTGAACAAACATAAATTTGACTTGAATTGGTGGCAATTTGATCTTTAAATATTGTTTTTGGTACACTCCATGTGTATTGTCATTGTCACATAATTTGAGAACATTAATTGCAACACTATTCACTAGTTACTTTTCCTTTGAGTAGTGATATGTGTTGATGATAATGATCTATGGTATATGCTCATAAATGTGCTTGTGTGTCTTTTGTTACCTTTCTATACTTTAGAGAATTTTATTGCATGACAATCACATATACTAATAATAGATATGTCCTCTTTTCATTGGCTAAGATAACTCATTGGATCAATATAATCATGTTATCCTTTTTCTTTTGATAACAATAAGACATATGATCTTTCCTTGTTCTTATAATTGCAAATACATTGGTCTCTCTTGGGCACATAATCTTTGGATGATGAATGATATGGTGAATGATGATACACCTTGTTATTGATAACTTTGGCACTCATATGATTCTAATTTGAAAAATAAAAAAAATCATGTTTCTAAGAAATTTGAATGAGCATTGTTGTCTAAGTCAAATATATCATAAGCTCATTTACAATTGACATTTTGGAAAGTTATTCACTCATACTTATACATGCCTTACCCTTGCGAGTGGATAGTGTTGATATTGCCAAAATCCAATGTCAAACAGAGTCTCAAACTCAATGATAAGACTTATTTTGACCCCTAGGAATACCCTCCTTAGGTTAGGAACCCCATCCTTAAAGTGAAGGGGAAAAGCCACTGAGGTGACGGTGGGTGGTTTTCTTAATAGTTTCCCCAAGATCTCTTGCATAGGATGAAAATTTCCCTTGGAAGGAATTTGAGTGGTAACATATCCAATAGATGATATAGAATATAAATGTATGGATACTTCCATATGCTCCTTTTTTTAAAAGTTGAAAGCCAAACCAATTTTGTTTCATTCAAAATTGATCAACCCATGAGTCAACTAAGAGTTCTAGTGAGTGAAAGTATGATACCAATATTACACCAAATGTCTTAATTAGGAGGTCCAAATATTTTTACAATATGAGAGAAAATATATCTAGGTACACACCAAATTTGGTTCAATTGTTAAAGGGTAGAAAGGACTTCTCTCTTTCCATTCAAATGAAAAGTAAATATGAAATCTATTCCAATCATGTTTTGTATGATACTTGGTCATATTTCTTGCATGTTCCTGATGTTGGGACAAAGTTCTCCTTTTGTGGTAATAATTATGATTTTCAAGTCTAAAGTAGATATTACTAATCTCATATTTTTTATCCTTTCACATGTGTTCATTCCTCCTGAACAATCAATAGAAATTAACTACCATTTTTTCCACTTTATAGGTGATTTGATTACTTGAGTATTTTTAAATACAAACATGGAATTTCTATGTATATTATGTGCATGGACGCTTATTATTCTATAAACTTTGATAGAAAGAACTTGTTATATATCAATGGTTGTTCAATCACTAGTGGAAACATTTCAAGGTTCATAAATAGTCGTAGGTGCTCATTGTTCAATGGAAATTATTTGTTTGAGGAACACTCCAATGATAAAGAGTTCTTTATGAAATAAAGGCATCAATATTTGTTGGTGTGACTCCAATACGTAGTATGTCTCCTAATGATGAGTTATTAACAAATTGTAACTTTTGTAGACTATTGACTACTCATCAACATACTAAATTCATTACATTTACTAATATCATTGATTTAATATTCAGAATTTTTCAATTAGGATTTGGATGATGGGTGGCATGGCTATCATATACTATTACACCTCACTGTGATGTAATATCAAAATAATTCATCTAAATGAGCACAACTCAAAGAGAAGGCATACTAAGCATGGTTGGATCAACGACCTATTTAATTCCCACTATGTCCTGAGTCATTAATTCATAATATCTAAAATAGCATTGGTTCCTAAAATGTTGGGTATGAAAACAATGATACAAAATTTGTTATGGATTATTCCTTATGGTATATTCATTTCTTAGATGGATTTTTTTTAAATGCATTCTAGAAATATTATCTTGGGGATGATGCTCATTTTATCAATATCTTCTTTGAAATATTAAAATACTCTTCCATCACCCCTCTCTTTGGACATTAATCAATATCTACCATACTAGGAACAACCATGTTATTATGCAAATTGAAAGAAGTGTATGGTATGTTAGATGTGTGTTTCTTGAAATTAAGGTAAGTAACCATTAAGTCCCCTATATTCTAACAAATCTTGTCACACAATCAACAAAGAAAAAGGATTTATGCATGCTTAATAACAATGTACATATATATTACTTGTTAATTGAAATTTATTAAAAGATAAGGTACTTCCTAGTGATAATGTCCTACTTGGTAGTTGTAAAGAGGGAAAGAAACTACCAAAAAAATTTAGGTTGTAAGTATGTATAATATTAAACTTATCCAAATGATTGAATTCTTTGCAAAGGTGAATATGTGACCAATTAGATATGTCCAGAATGTGAGCATGATAAGTATCAACATTTTTTTTAAAAGGGGTTAAAAATGGTCATCTTCATACATGTCTATAATCCCAAGGATTCAAATGATATTTCATGGTAAATAATTATCATTGTTGCAAGGGTAGCATGCCTCACACAAAAGTGAACTATTAGTTATGCAGATCCTAGTGGATTCAATAGCCATGAAACATATAAAGAACACATGGCCCAAAAAGCTCAAGAAAACACCAACTATTCTTTTTGGAAATTGATTGTGATCAATAAAAATATCTCCACATGGTTGTTCATGAAGAATGGAAATATTGTGTTGGATGTTATAGTTCATGGTTGAATACAAGTGAAGAGAATGAATGTCTACCTCCAACCATTGATTGAGTAATTGAAATAATTATTGGAAGGTATGCATGTGCATGATGTATCAAGATCCATCTTAATAGAGATAACTTTTATAATGTGTGACATATGTGTGTAAACCATGCAAGATCATCCAAGACTAGGAGTTTTCTTTGGTAAGCATGTTGATTAATTTTTTTATTTATGTTATAGAATTTGGCACACTTAATTTAGTGTAATTGTCTTCTTTAGGGATAGCATGTTCTATATATAATAGCATCATATATATTATAACAAAAGGGTATCATGGATGTAAATTCTGTGGACATTCTATAAAGGCTAGGTGGTCCCATGACCTATGAAATCTAGTGCATCACTACTCAATGGAATTCCTCCCATAAGACCACCCTCATCAAAGGGAATCATTTACCTTCAATGGTAAATGAGAGAGAAATCGAAGAACTAAAACAATGAAACCTATATTATATTGGCCAAGGGGAAATGAAATAGAGAAGTAAATCTAAATTGTATAAATTTTCAAGGAACCTTTGTTCAATGATCTTGAATTTTTAGACACCTACATTGAGAAATTCTCATTGGCATGAACAATAAATCTATATTCTATGAGATTTTATGTTGGAAGCATCTTAAGATTTATCACTTACTATATTTTTTGCATCTGATACAAAAAATATATTTATTCTTTATAGAGGAACATATCATTGAAAAAAATGGGTGTGTTATCCCCCATTCCTAGGGATAACTAAGGAGATGGTGTCTCGAGGCCCTCAATCTGCATAAATGGAGTACCGAGAGGCATCCCAGCAAGCAAATCCCTTCATTCACCGCACATCACCATATGATTGATGGCAGTAGCATCCAGCACACCTAGCTTGGATCAGTGAGGACAACAGGTCTTGCTCCATGAGGTAATAAGTCTGGTATTGTGGTAAGTGTCATTCTAATAATTCAAGCATTTGAACATGTTTCAAAGAGTCCTTTCTTTATTTTGAAAAATAATTCTTGGAATTTATTCTTTTTTCCCTATTTCACCTTGGTTAGTGTCATGGTTTCCTAGTAAGTGGCCACCCTTAGGGAAACGGTTTCTACTAGGGGGTCTCCTTGAAGGGTCATCATACCATTTCATCCCATACTTTCCACCTTCCATCACTTCTTCCTTTCTATCTCCCAACCTTTTTTCTTTGAAGCTTATTGACCCAAGACGGGAATGTACCTCATTTCATGGGAAGAAGGGGCCACTAGGCTTGGAGGTTCTCTAGAAAAAAATATCATGCAATAGAAGCTCACACTGGGATCCTGAGAGCAGTGAAACAATTATCACAAAAGAATAAGGGACCCATAAATTAAATAACTAAATAAACAACGATGTCAACCAAGGTAGAGTGTTTGTGGGCTATGCATTTCCTTTTTAGTGCCCCTTATTGACTTAAAATTGGGGAAGCATGGTTGCAAAGGTAATACCAAGGTAGAGTGTATGTGGGCTATGAATTTACTTTTTAGTGCCCCTTATTGTTTTCATCTTGGGAACACCTGCAAACAAAACGGTTAATAAAGGGTTTGGAAAAATATGCTTCAAAAGAAAAAAGAGAAAATGGATGTGGCTATCCCTCAACAAAGGCAACAATAAATGAGACAATATGAGCCCTTGTATGTCGTGAAACCCCAACCCTAGAAGTATAAACCCATCCACATATCATTCATTACATGACGTAGAGAGGTATCTCCTTGGAAACATCCCCTACTTGAGGAATTGGTTCATCCAATAGGGCACTATAACACCCTTCCCATATCTAAATTTGGTAAACTGTATAAGGCCTTTGAGAATTAGTTTATTTTGAAAAGGGGGGATTGAATGCACATGTTTGGGTGGTTATTTTATTAGATATGTCTTACTTGGCATGATATTGTGACTTGTATACCCTTGGAGGGCGTACTTGCTTGTCTTTGTTGGTCCTTGACAGGTGAAATCTTGATCATGGAGGAACAAGGTTGCTTGGACCTTCACTTGGGGTAGGAATCCCATAGGTTGGATTATGTGCCCCCTCTCCTTTGAACAGTTTGGATGAGGTGTGTTGCCTTTGGAGTCACTTGAGTATCCCTAGTAGGTGACTCGCTAGCTTTCCCAGCCCCAACATTTGCCTTTGGAGGCCTTATGCTTCTCTTTTGGGGAATGACATGACACTTGGAAGGATAGGGTTTGATGGTGAAGAATTATGTTATGATGACTTGACATGTTTTGATGGAGGAAGACCCTTGCACCTTGAATAATTGTCTTTTGGAGTCCCAATGTCTCCCCCTAATAGCTCAACAACTTGCTCACTATGTGAAAATGTCACCCCTAGAGGGCATGGCATCATCTTTTAGGGATTGCTTCTATTGTAAAATTAAATTGTAATTTGTAAAGGGGAAAATTAGGAGGTTGGCCTCCCTAATTTGTTTTTTACCCTAATTTAAATGGAAAAATTGTTTTTACAAGGTCATGTATAAAAAGATATCTTGTCACTTTCATTTGATACATATCACACTTGAGAATTACACATGTTCTTGGTTGAAATTTTCGCCCATCTTGGGAAAATTGAATCTTCTCTTTCGTGCTCTTATGGATTCTAGTACTTGTCTCTTGGTGAAATAAGTGGTGTGCTATCTTTATTGGATGTGTGTCTTGCTTTGTGGTGGAATATTCTTGGTAAATAAGGGTTTATTCTTGCTATCTCTTCAAATTGGTAAGGAAATTTCTGCATATTGTTGGTTTTTCTTCTTGTTCCATGGTTATTATTGTCTAAAACCTTGGAGGAGTATAACGTAATACACCCTCCACTAATATCTATCACATTTGTCTTGGATAAGTTAATTTGTAAAGGTTTATAGGAAGAGTAAAAAGGCTTACACCCTCCTAGATTTACCCTACTAGTTTTGTTTTCCCTAGGAATAAAAAACGCTTATACCCCTAGGGAGGTAACACAACTAGCCATTGAAACAAGAGACCCCATGACCCAATTGATAAGGCATTAGTATAATTTTCAATGGATATCTAAAATCATTGCATTGATATATGTGAAAAGTTGATATTTTGCAATTGTCTAAATTGGAATTTGTTCTTCATGTTATGAGCTTGTTTGAGCCTCTAAGGCGTCTTCTTTATCCAAGTGATTCTCTTTCTATTATAAAATTATTGTTACATCCATTAGGGCTATTGAAAATTCTCTTTCATCATCTTTTGTCACTCTTTCTACCGCTAAAAATTGCAAATAAATAGTGTTAATTATTCTTCTTATCAAGGGATTTCATTCAAGTGATTTTCTTGTGAATTTTAGTGGCTAGAACTTGTTTTTGTAGAAAAAAAATTCTATATATACAAGGCTGCCCTAATATATTTCTGAAAACGTCTTTTTGAAGCCCTATTTTTCCATCAAAACTTGTGTTCAAGTATTGGGATATTATCTACATGATTAGGGCTTGATTACTCAATAATCATTTGATGTTTTGGATGGTTAATCTAGAAACTAGTAACATGTTTATTTGTTGATCTATATATTTCCATACTATGCAATTTGGAACAACAATCTTATCTTTCTGATTCCCCATTAATTTAAGGCTTGGTTTATGATCATTTTTCTTGTTCCGGGAAGGGCTAAGATTGTTTTACATGTACCCAACACTTGGAAACCTTCTACTCCTTCATAAGACTATTTTCCAAGACATTGTTCATATCCAAGATTGAACTATAGGGGTTTCACTCATCATCATATCACTTTTCATCTCAATCCCCCTAGGTTCACCTAGATTCCCCCCTTTTGGTGATTTATCATCACTAAAGCGAGGGGAGTGTCTATCTAAGGTGGCATTGGGTAGTTACTCCCATAGTTGTCACACTTTCGTGGATTGGGTTGGGATTTTCCCAACATACAAATTGTGCGATAACATTTTGGTGTTGTTGTCGGGGAGGATTTTGAATACTCTTTTGAGCCCTAACGACACTTTGGCAAGCTTTGATCTCAAATCCTTTACCCATATCCTTTCTAATGGATACACTTGAGGGAAGTTCCATTTTCATTCTTTATGAGCCTTCCATAAAGCTCGTATAGTGACTCCACTGTCCCAAAACCACCAACCCTTCCTCTGGGAAGATTCATACCTTCAAAGGTTTACCAAAGAAGGATTCCTCAAAACTCCCCCATTGTCAAAACCTTGCTCCAAGATTTCCTTCCCCTCAACACAATGGCTTTTTCATGGTCTAGTAACCTTTTCGAGCTATTTAACCTAGCTGTCATAGTTGGTATCCTCATAATATGCCAAAGTAGACTCATAAGTGGTTTCCAAAGTTCATTGGAAACAATGTGGTTACACTGAAAGATTACTTGTATGCAGTAGGTGTGGCCTTATTGAATGAATGTGTGGAGAATGAAGATGTGGAAATGAGGCTATTGGCCATGTCACTTGACGAATATTCCCATAGGTGGTTCAGAGGACCACCCAATTATCATTTGGAATCTTATAATGTTGTCTCTAAGTTATTTACAACTAGGTGGTCATCAAAAAAGGACAATGGAATGTTATTAGTGCAGTTTAATCAAATCAAGAAGAATGAAAATGAAAAAATGAAAGAGTTTGATACTAGATTTGATAAACTATAATATCAAATCCTGGCTGACCTTTGTCAACCAACAACAGTCGTTCATGTCCTATACCTGAATGCCTTTGAGGGATAGTTTAGTTTTATCCTCAAGGATAAAGTACCAGATACTTTGGCAAAGGCCAAAGAGTATAGTACTCATATCGAGGAACATATCATAACCTCAAGGATTGAGCCCTTTCAATTTCCTCGTACCAAGGTGGAAGAAAAAATAAAGACCGCAACAAACACTGCACTAGACCCAATCACCCTCATAGTTCAAAAATTTGATCAGATGAATACTCAGTTTGTCCAAAGTCAGAATCAGATTCTGAACAGGTTGACAACTTTGGAAAGAAACAAGCTTGCTCCAAGACCTCAAGTTTTAAAACCACCAAACACAGGTCGAAAGGTGAGGCCTCAATAGGAGTAAAAGGCTCATGATACATTGAATCTAGTTGGGATGGCCAGTACAGATGATATCCAATGGTGCTTTCCTTGCAATGAAGCACATTCAGAAGATGAGTGCCCAGGATGGACAGAGGAAGACGGTTCAGGATCTGCAAACCAAATGAGCTTCATTGATACAATATTTTCTCTTCAAGATGATGAGTATGTGCATATTACACCAAAGAAACTTGAAGAGATCAGGAAAATAGTTGTCAGAAAGGGGCGGCTCATAGAATTAAATCAACTAGATGGGAATACCAAAAATGAGTTGAGGAAGAAATAAATTTTGACATATGCAAGAAGAAATAGAGTTCCAATTCTTTCACTGCAAGAAAAACAGGATCCACCTCATCTAATAAAAGAAGTACCTCCACCTCCTCTACCGTTGATGAACAAACTGCTCCCAAATCCCATCCCAGCCAATGAAGAAATTCAATTGAATATAGACATGTCGAACATGATGGAGAAGATGAATATGCAAGTGCGTATAGTTGATATGTGCAAGATCCCATCTACGAGAAGAGATTTTTTGAAGGCATTGAAGGTACCTGATGAGGGATGACGCACCCTAGACCTCTGCCTCTGCCAGTCTCTCTGCGCTGACCTCCCGGTCTTAACGGATCGTTCTAATTTCACCTTCGAGCCGAAGTGGCTCTTTCGATTCCTTACTGGAATCTCTGTTAAAAATTCGGTCCACAGGTCCTTCCTTTTTCCCTGTCATGGCTTCTACACATGCTTGATCTCTCCCCGACAGAAATTTCAAGTTTCAGGGTTTTTTTATTCCCGTTGTCGAGAACCTCAGTCTTCTCGATCTCTCGATCTCCGATATACCGATTTTCCGAAATGGCTTTAACTTCAGTTATCCCCCTGGGCCATACCTTTGGTCCCCATGACCTCCCCTTATATGACCACAGTCCTTTTCGGGGTTTCGTGACTCAAGCGCCCAACCTGTTGGTCTCTCGACTCCCGAAGTACCGATTCCCGAAATACCGAAATGACCTCGCCTTTCGAGATTTCTTCTAAAACCCTAGATTGTTGCCACACCTCCCCTTAAGATGGATGGTTCTCATCACTTCAAGATTTTGAGAAATCAAATACCTATGGGTTCTTTCCCTCAGAACTCCTGAAGTTCCGATTCCCGACCTCCGATATGATGAAATGACGTCAGCCAGCCCCACAACGGAGCTTTCCACCTTGTCGGGATTTCGGACTTCGCGTTTCTGAAATGTGCGTGCTTCTTGTCTTCAGGATTCGCAAAATGTCAAACCCTGATAAGCCGATGGAATTTTCTATTGGGATTTTCCCCGAACTCAAGGATTTCTGCTATGCGTCCTCCTATGATGGACGGTCCTCAATCATTTCGCAATTTCGCGAAATCAAATGCTTCGGACGTCTCGTCTTCAGGATTCGCGAAATGCTGAATCCCGATATGCCGATGGCTCCCGATCTACGCCACGTGTCCCAACTGATGGATGGCTCAGATATATTTCAGGGTTTTCATTGTGGAGTGACCCGATCACCTACCCTCGAGACTTTTGATATCCCAAATTCCGAAGTCCTAATATCCCGACGCCTTTTGGGACTTTCACTTTGCTTGTGAGGGTTTAAACCCCGTGAAACTCCTGTCATATCCTACGAATGACGGGTATCTAAGTGAGGGTCGATGACTCATAATCTCCTAATCTTGAAACTGGGGAAACAGTCATAACCCCCTTGTTTCTCTGTCAAATCGGATGGCTGGAAGGACTTCGCAAATTCTCTATGGAGAATTTCAACCGTTCGTCTCTTCCCTTGAGAACCTCCGCGAAATTTAAACAAAATATTTCTCTGCATGGAACTTGTCCCCCTACAACACGATGTCACTGCACCTCCTTTCAACTCTTCAAGGCACTTAACCTCTTTCTTCCCTTCAATGACTTCGAAGGTTCGAACCCTTCTGAGGGTTTTCTCGACTTCAAGTATTTCAGGAAAACTCCTGCTGGCACTCCTTGCGGCGGACCTTCAAACACTTTCAAGTGTTGAACTCCTTTCGACTATACACACTCCCTGCAACAACAATCTCTCAACAATTCATTCAGGTTACAAACCCTGGAAGCTTCACTCGGCCTGCGCACACTTTGCACGACTCCTGTGCCTAATTGCACCTTTGAGGGAATGAGAACAAAAGCTAACCTATCTGAGCTTTCAGAGACAAAAACTCTGAACCCTTTGTCAACGCACTCCTTGGGGACAATTCAACTGCAGTCCTTGTAGGAACTCTCGCTCAGACAGATAAACAATTGAAACTCATTTCCTAACTCTTTCTCTCTCAGACTTCAAACATAATCCTGAAATCATTCATGCACAGCATAGAAAGCAAATGTATAACAGAAAGAGTAAAACCATGAACATACCATTTAACATACACATACAAGAAACAAATACAACACCATGAATCTGAATTAAGACTTCTTCTATTAACTCAAATCTCTGTACATGGGTGTTTTTCAAACACAACTTCTCTGTTCCATCTTTGTATTCTCTTCTCTTGGTAATGTTCTTCCCTCCTCTATAATAATACAATGAGGGTGTCTATATCCATTTTMCCTCCRCTCCTAAAACTGTCTAATMTGAGAATTCAAAGCTACCTACTAACATAAATGCCTTCTTAGTCCTTCAGACGAGAGCGGGTCACTCAAGGTCTGATTACAATCTATAAGTACGCCTCTCCTTAACTATTACATTTACGTTTGGCGCATCCATCTTCAAAATTTTTTAAACAATTTATCATGTGTCCAAAATGTGTTGGTGCTTTCCCCACGCTTGCTTGACGTTGGCGATGCTCCTGCATCAAGGGATAAGACCCTCTTGTGATTTTGAACACCATGTATCATGGGCAGTAAAGAGATGAGAACCATCATTTCTATATTTCACTAGGGGTGAATGGTCTCTGATTGAATAATCGTATGTTGGATTATGGCACTTCAATGAACATAATGTCTTTGAAGGTCATGAAACAACTTGGTTTAAATAAAAACTGTCCATATGGAAATGTGTGCAACATTGATTCAAGGAAGGTGAAAGTATATGGTCTTATAGAAGATGTGGAGGTGTATTTGCATGATTTCCCTCATATTATCCTCATTATGAACATAGTGGTGATTGATGCTCTAGACGCTTGGGGAATTATTTTATCAAGAAGTTGGGTTACCACCCTAGGAGGTTTCCTTAGCATGGATCACTCATGTGCATACTCCCATGGGGGGTGGTACCTTTGAGATTCTTTATAGCCAGCAGGTGGTCAAAAAGCACATCATGTACATTAACCACCTCGATTATCACAGTTATTGTGAGCTTTATGTACCTTGACACATCATTGAGTATGACCCTTGGGACTTTACTTTTTTCACAAGAATATTGTATAGATACACTAATCCCATGGATATATGAGTACAAGGAAAATCTTGCAAGGTTTCAAGGAAAAGAACCAGGATGCATCAAAATACTCAAGAAAATGAAGCTATGAAAGATAAAGAGTGAGAACAAGCTATCAAAGACATGGTCCACGAAAAACCACCTTCACATCCTTACATTGAAATCATGCCTTACATTAACTTTAGTGAATGGATCCTTGCACTTGTGTGGGATAAGAAGATAGTCGAGCCCAAGTATGAAGAAAGGAAATGGCTTGGCCCTTACATCGTCAAGAAGAAGTTGAAGAAAGGAAAATACTACTTGTATTCCATGGATGGTAGAAATATTCCATTACCAATTTATGGATCTCTTCTCTGACCCTACATAAAAGGAAAATGACTTCTTCAGGGCCCAAGGCCCAGGTAAGTAGGTAGGACATTTTATTTCCCTTTCATTTGCATTTTCTTTCCCATGTTAGTTTAGATTCATCTAATGATGTTTGCATGTCATGTCTCATTTTCCATTTTGGCCTACTTTCATTATTGCATAGATGCTTTACATCATTTTCCTTTATCTTATTACATGTTAGTTTATAATTTTTTGAAAAAATGCAAAATTTTATTTTAAAGATATGTTGAAATTTTGAATTTTTTATCATATGAACAAAGGGTGAGTGAGCCACTTTCGATTATCCAGAGTTTTTTATTTCAGTGTGTGCAGAAACATGTATTACTAGGATATGTTGAGGTTCTCTTGCACTCAATGACGGGCACATGTCCCCAAGTAGGAGCCAGATGTTATCCCCCATTCCTAGGGATAACTAAGGAGATGGTTACTCAAGGCCCCTAGGTTGCAGACATGGAGTACCGAGAGGAAGCCTAGCATGTAGAGCCCTCCATTCACCACACATCACCATATGATTGATGGAAACAACATCCACTACACCTAGCTTAGATCACAGATGACATCAGGTCTTATTCCAAGAGGTAACAAGTATGGTATTGTGGTAAGTGTCATTCTAATAATTCAATCCTTTTGAACATGTTGCAAAGAGTCCTTTCATGATTTTGAAAAAAAATTCTTGGAAATTATGATTTTTTCCCTATTTCACCTTGGTGAGTGTCATGGTTTCCTAGTAAGTGGCCACCCTTAAGAAAAGGGTTTCTACAAAGGGGTCTCCTTGAAGGGTCATCATACAATTCCATCTCATAATTTCCGACTTCCATCACTTCTTTGTTGTACTATGTTGTCATTGATGTCAAAGGATTGATGTCAAAGGGTTGATTTCAAGTATTTTCATAGTGATGTATTTGTATCATTGATATATTAATTATTGGTTATATGGTCATTGATGTAATTGTTTTCAAAGGGTTGATGTCAAGTGGTGTCATAATGATGTGTTGATATTAAAGGGAGTTGTATCATTGATTCCATGTCATGGTTGATAGGAAGAACCAAATGGATAAACCCCAAAGTGGTCCCCTTATGGTGAAATCCCTCATGGGAAGACACTTTGTGAATTCCAAATGGTTAGGTGATTGAGTAGCCCAGTCATGTGGTTAGGGACCCAATTTTGATTGAGGAATAATGTAATTAAGATTAATGAATTTTTAAGAGAAACTATTTCATATGGATAGTATATGTCATGCCATTTTTGGTGATATGTGGAACCTCACATAACTCCTCCCGGTTAGAGAGTTATGGCCATGTGAAGTTGGAGAACCCTCATGAGTTATCTAGAAGCCCTTAGAAGGTCAAAGAATTCAAATTATTCTAGAAGCTCCTAGAATAAGTTGACCAATCAAAGTGGTTAGTCATGGGTTAAGTGGTTGCAACAAGAAAACAATTAAAAATAAATTAGTTGCAACTAGAAGTGGAGAGTTTACTATTTGTGGATAAAGTGGTTGTAAGTGGACAAAGTGGTTAGAAGTGGGTTAGCCCCAAAAGAAAGAAGTTGTGTAAATTTTTTAGAAGATAACCCCTAGAGGAAGCTACTTCGAGAAGTATAAATAAGAGAGCAAGGATCTCTTATGTGCATGATATTTGAGAATATTGAATATCCATTTGTGAAAGTTTATTTGGGCAGGTATTATTGATAGATCAAATTCGCAGTAGAAAAATCACGGCAGAAAAAGTGCGGTAAAAAAATCGCGGAAAAAAAGTACGGTAAAAAAATCGCGGAAAAAAAGTACGAC